>CM044899.1:49425191-49698018 GCA_024500145.1 Gentiana dahurica var. dahurica | reverse complement strand
ATATATAGGATTTAATTAATAATATAATTACAATAATTTGAAACTGCGATGAATTATATGATCAGATATATATATCTAGTAATTTGTAGTATTGGATCATTTACCTGTCCTCTGACCAATGCCAGATCCGAAGCTGCAAAACCAGGACTGAAATGTTAAGCATCATAACTATTTAAAAATAAAAACAAAAACATATGACACATAATAAATCAATTAATATAATTTTTGAAAGAAGCTGTTAATTTCCTCTTTACTAGTATAAGAGAACGAAATCATCTTAATGCAAAGAAGTGAAAGTGCTCCAAATTAAATATATATATTGCGGGGCAGTTGCAAGTATAAATTGGAGCAATATACGATTTGTTTTTTGGACCAAGGAGCAATATACTAATTATCCAGGATTAAAACACAAAACACAAGATGCATGCGGAGGAGGGTTCGGTGCAATCCAATTTTCAGAATTTTTGAGAGATAAGAAACGTATGAAAAATGAAACTACAGAAACGTAGTAGGAGATATATATGTACCTGAAATTAAGACAAAGATGGTGATGACAAGTGAAAGAGCATCAACTTTAGCCATGGATGCTTTAATTAACCGAAAGTTCAATATTCAGAATAATTATGATTATTATATTTTGTTGGGAAGACAGTGAGTTGTGTTTGAGGAATTCTTGTTTATATATATATTAAAGTAAGGAAAGATAGAAGGTTGTTTGAGATCATCAAACGGCTATACTCACTAACTAGTGCTTCGGAGCCGTTACCCGGTATTATTTGGAATGGGGTCCGGTGGGACATAGCAAAGGAGCCTAAAGGGCTTTGACTTTAATGCAAATTAGCCATTAATTATTCTCTTCTCGAGAAATGATACAGCCACAACGAAATTATATAACCAATTTCAATAATAGTGTTCTATACCATTGATTATTTTGGGAAATAAATCAATCAATATAGTTGCCACAAAAACCAATGATGTAGATCATCATTGTAGAAATTTATTGTTTATTTTCGTTGTGGAGGTATCATTTGTCTTCTTATTTGTATATTTTTTTTTTTTTCCTTTTCCGGTATGGCGCATTTACATATTTCTGGTAACAAGAGCCATAGTGGGTCCACGGGAGTTGACCGGGGAGGTGACTGGAGATATATAAAAGAATTGTATATGTGATGTATGATTGTTAGATGTAAGTGCTCAATACACCAAACTTATTTTTAAATTCAACGGTTGAGAATTAATAGACATAATTATAATCATTCATCTGATGAGACGTGTTTATTGATGGTTATTGACCATCATAAAATTTGCCTAATATGTAATATGATATAAATTTTTAGTGCTATCAATTAAAATAGCCGGCTTCTATCGGTACAACGAAAATACTCACGGCATCACGATTACTCTTGGCACCCTATAAATCACATTTGGCACCACATCGAATATTTTAATTATTTATGTACTCCAAACACCACTAAAAAAATTAAAAACTTACTTCTTATACCACAAATCTTATAAAATACAATTTAGTCATTTGATAATTAAAATGAAACATTATAATCCCACACTTAATTTTCACCCAAATCATCATCTTCATCTTCATCATCAAAATTCTTCTTCATTGTCTTCATCTTCTTCAACCTTGTTCTTTCATCATCAAAATCTTCTTCACCATTTTTCTTATTCCTCATCAAAATCTTCTTCCCATCTTCTTGAATCTTCTTCAACCTTTTTTTCCATCAAAATTCATCTTCATCCCTGGATTTTCATAAGATAACACTGAAACACCACGTTCAATGGGTTGACACGCCATTAATTATGGGAAAATGAAGTTTTTTAGACTTTTCCGACCGGCTACTGAATTTTCCGGCCGGCAACCTACCTAACGTCTGTACGACTGACGTTCATATACACTGTACGTTTGTCAGGACGGAATGGAATGGAATGAAATGATTTTTCATTCCATTCCAATGTTTGTGTATGATTATGAGAGAATTGAATAGAATGAAATTTTATTCCAATTGAATGAAAAAAAGACCATTTTCATTCCTTCCAAATGGATGGAATGCGATGGAATAAAATGAAAATCAACAAAACAAGTGGGTGATGGGGTAAGAGTGGGTGGGTGGTATGGTAGGTTAGGGTAGGTAAGGTAAGGTTGGGGGTAGGAGGTAGGGGTAAAAGGTAGGGTAGAGTAGGTGGTGGGGTAAGGTAGGTAAGATGCGTAAGGCATGAGAGGGTGAAATACGGTAGGGTAGGATAGTATGGGGTGGTGGTAAGGTATATGGTGAGGTGGTGGGTAGGGTAGAGATAGGTAAGGTAGGTTAGGGTGGGTGGTGGGTATGGGTAGGGTCTGGTAGAGTGGGGTGGTGGGTAAGGTATGGTAGAGTAGGTATGGTAATATAGGGTAGGGTGGTAGGTGAGGTAGGGCAGTAGTGGGTATGGTAGTGTAGGGTGATGCGTAGTGTAGGGTGGTGGGTAGTGTAGGGTGGGTAAGGTAGGGGTAAGGTGGGTAGGGTAGGATATAGGTATGGGTATCTAGATTAGATGGTGGGTAGGTAAGGTGTGGTCGTGGGTAGGATAGGTAGTGTAGGGGTGGGTAGGATAGAGTGTGGTAGGGTAGGGTATGTGTGGGTAATGGTGGAGTAGAGAATGTGGTGGGGTAAGGTAGGTAGGATATGTATGGTAGGATAGGGTGATGGTGGAGTAGGTAGGGTAGGATAGGGTAGGTGGGTGGTGGGTAGGGTAGGTAGGGTGGGGTGATAGGTAGGGTAGGGTAGGTAGAGAGGTAGGGTGCTGTGGGGTGTAGGGTAGGGCTACCCACCCCACCCCACATTTTCCACCATATCCTACCTTTTATTTCATTCTTTCACATATCAAAAGCAGTAATGGAATGAATTTATTCCATTCCATTCCATTCATGCATAACAAACATGCCATTAAACATCGGATCCGTCGACGTTTTGGACTCCAAAACTGAATACCCTTTTGGTTAACAAATGCCAAAGACTCTGACGTGGGTGTTTAACACAAACGTCGGCTTTGCTGAAGTTTAGCACTCCAGAACTAAATGAGTTTTTGTTCAACACACGGCAGCCACTCCGTCGCTGGTCTTGCAATCGAACTGGCGATGTCTAAATCGACATCAGCGTACCTTACATGGTTCGTGCTATATAAACGTCAGATTGGATGACGTTCTGGATCCCAGTACTTAAAATATTTGTGTTGGTGATTTTGCATTATCCAAACATGATGCACACAATCATGAAAACATAAATATGATATGACGGTTCAAAACAATAAATACAAGGTAATTCAAACAATGCCATTCAAAAGTAATCCATTTGGTTTAAAATGATCAAAACAAAAATTATCCAGAAATAATCCAAACGTTAATAATCCAAATGATATGGAAATAAATGATCTTCAACGTCCATATTTAATAATCTCCACATTAAACACGACATGATTTTCTATAGGCTGATCAACGACTTCAAAGATGCATGTATCTCGTACATTGAGGTCATTGTTCTTGTTGGTCCCAGAGAAGGGTGAGACTATAGTCAGAGGGGGGGAGGGTAAATGACTATAGTGGAGTTTCAAAAACTTTTCTCAATGCAAAAGCTTTTGGGCAGCGGATAAGCCCCTTCTTAAAATGTTAGTTCAAAGTAGGTTAAGCAATCATGGATATAAAATGCAATATAGTAAGCACGGTAAACTAAAATACTGAAAGTAAATTGACACAAAGGCTTATAGTGGTTCAGAGTGGTGTTGTCCCTTAATCCACTCTTCTCCTGTGATGATTGGAGGAATTTGCTGGATATGCAGAAACCCAAATCCGGACCCGATCCATAATTGGATCATCAGATCTGATTCACAGCACCGATCGAGACGCTCGATCATGCACATCGGAATCTATGAATAAATTCGTATGCGATTATACCACGATATGATCTACATAAATAATTAATCTAAGTGTGAGAAGGTTGAATAATTACCTTAACAGAGAGGAATAATAAATTGACAGAAAGAGAAGCCACAATCTTCCGGATTGTATCTCCTAGCAACAACTGGTGGACGTCGATCCTCGCCGTAGAACCTCCTGGAATATGAATAAGAAAAAACCCTAGGTTTTTCTTCTCTTAATGACTAGAACAAGAAACTAATTTTTCTCTCCTTTATTTGATAAGTGGCGCAATTATGTGTGTTTTTGTGCTTGGAGGAACTCTCTTTATATAGGAAAATAACTAGCCAAGAGAGTTATCCTTTTCACACCATAATTACCTATTCCCATAAAGGAAAATATATTTGCCAAAAGATAAGAGATAATTCCCAAAAAAATCAATCTCTTATTTTTCCATTAATTATCCAACAAATAGATAATTAATTAATTACACATGTGACATAATCCAGGAAAATTTCTTTTCCCAACTTTATCACAAAATGGCGCCAACCAGGTCATTATTTTTTAATAGAAAATATCTTTTCTATTTTACATATTATTTGCCAAAATAAATAATATTGCATATTCATTAAATAGACCAACTATTTAATTTATTCCTGAGATTCCATAAAACGAGAAAACACTCGCGTGTTAGGAGCCAACCCGGGGACCATGGACCTATAACCAATAGCTACAATAAATTGAATAAAATATTCATCGAACATAATATTTCTACTTAATTCCGGAATTACGCCACAATAAATCCGAAACTGAACTCTATCGATTATAGATATAACTTATTTTCAAAACGACGAGTCGCTAAGTGTTCATTGATTTAATCATTAAATATAAACTAACCCTCCATAGACTATCCGTAATGAAGCAGGATTATTTCCGTAAACCTTCTTCAATACATCTCATCCTTATTTACCATTAACCCGCTAGTGATGAATTAGTTCATAACCAATACGAACTCCGCGGATCGATCAGTTTCTAGGATTAACAAATAAGGGGATTGTCTTTCTACTTCCCACAGGAAGGAATGGATTCCATATCTGTGAGACACACGCTTCTCACTCATCCCAGAATAGTGCCAACGTGAAAGTGATTCGGACCACGCCTCTTAGCGATCCTTAACGAACACATCAAACCCTATCCTAAAACCAGTAGGAGTCTGTAATCACTTCAGGATTAAGGTTAATCCATATATGATCATTTTGTGATTTAATAAGATTTCTCAATCACGGAATTATATGAGAAACGCAGATTAAATCGGTCCAGTCCTATATGACTCTCATCATATATAAATGCCCCACTTAGACAACCAATGTTGACGGTCCGGATAAGACGGTCACACCATAAAGTGTTCTGGGCACATTAATGGTGGTTTAATCAATAGACCCCATACTTTGATTAACTTCACCACAGACTTACAGTTCAAGTGTATCACCATAAACATAATCCTCATGTGTGACACACACTAAGTTATATGGCTACATATGATACGACTTGGGGTTTTCAGTAGTGTATTACTTATAAGCACGAAGCAAATAATAAGATGAGAATAAATCTTTCATTTATTAATTATAAAAACAATTACATAAATTGTCTTTCGGGCGCTACTTCCAACAATCTCCCACTTGCCCGTAAGGACAAGCAACAATTGTCTTTCGGGCACACTACATCAAACAAAATTGACTATTGTTTTCATAGATACAATAGATAGATTGTCCTTGGCTACACAAGCTTCACAATCTTTAAGACTATCACTCTCTGGCTTCAAAAGCTTCAGTGACTCAATCACTATCACTGCTCATTGAGAACAAATCTTTCAGCAGCTATCAGACAGGTTGCAACTCCTTCTCAGATTCCTCTGATTCAATTGCATCAGATTGGTGTGAATTGGATTCACAGATTTGTTGATCAATCTCAGTGCTTGATGTGGAATTGAAGTTCTGATTGCTGAGTTGATCTCTAGATTTATCCTTTAAGTTCAGATAGAAGGTTTTTCAAATTGACAGAGTTTCTGCTTGTTTCTTATCAGATTCAATCATTATTTATCTTGTCTATCAATGCCTTCTATTTATAGCCTTGATGATCCTTGATTTGAATTTTCATCCGTTGGCTATTTAATGTAGGGAATAATCCTTGATTTAATTCTTGATTCCCCCTTAATTGTATTCTCCTTGATTTCAGTGGTCGGATTTTTCTTCAAACGTCTATCACAAAATCCGCCTTTGATTGATCCTCAATTGATTATGCATTGAATGCTTGATCCTCTCAATCTTCTTCATTCTTCAAAATCTGAACAAGTAAAGTTTACTTCGCCGTTCCCTGAACGGTTAAGTGATCCTTCTGACTTGGCTAATTAGTTCTTCCTTCACTGCTTCTCTTTACTCAGCTGATAGTCAGTTCACTTTGCTGATTTACTGCATTTTTATTTTCTTTGATCTTTCAGGCACTTCTTGTACTTCACCGATCCTTGATTTGGGTGAGATCAATGTACACCATATTTGACAATGTATTCCATCATTTGAATTATAACATAGACTTATCCAAGGTCATCACAGACTTCCCTTGTTATAAGTCGGACCATATGTCTCTTATGCTTCTCTGCTGGTACTTGGCTGGCTTCACTCTGCCGGATTTCTGTTTTACTTCACCATTCTACCAACTAGTAAATTACTTGTCCGACTCAACTTATACAACATGTTAGACTCTAAGTAACGACTTATACAGAGATTTCTAACTTATTTTAGGCTTGCTATAACAGCTAGTATGGCCATCATCAAAACATAATAAAATGTTCCTAACAATTTCCCCCTTTTTGATGATGCCAAAACTCTCATAAGCCTGAACATAAGTAAGAATTTTTCCATATGATAAAAGAAATAAAACTCGCCAAAATGAATAAAACATTTTCATCCTCTTAGAAGTTTCAGGCATACCTCTTCTTTTATTCTGTTAGAATTTTCAGGCATACCTCTTCATTCATTCTGTTATAAGTTTCAAGCATACCTCTTTCTCCCTTTTTGGCAGCATCATCTTGGCGTTGTAACATAATGATGTTGGTAGTATCAGCTGTGCTAATCAGATTGTCCAATTTGGATTCAATAGATGCACTCCTTCTTGTGTAATGGTGATTTCAGCTTTGGTATTGCCTCATTCCCTCTTGCTCTGTGCTGGGGATTGTTTCTCGAATTGAGACGTTGTTTTCATACTTCTCTCTTTTCTCCAAAGTATTCAGCGGTGGAGTAACTTGGCTGGTCACTAAGCCGGTGTAGTGACTTCTTTATTTGAGCTGCTGTATAAAACTGTTCCTAACAATCAGTAAAGTGAACTTCGCTGGTTACCAGTGCCTTACCTGCCAAGTGAGCGCACCCGAAGTGGCAAAGGTTCAGTCAGCTGATGAAGTCACTCGACTGATTACTTCAGTTAGCTACTTCTTAATCAATTTCAATCATTCCCAACTCAATTCTCAACTTGCAAACTCTTCCATGACGGAGTGGTTTTGTGAAGATATCAGCCAATCGATCTTCAGTTGGTATGTATCTTAAAATAACATCTCATTTTTCCACATGATATCTGATAAAGTGATGTCTCACATCAATATGTTTTGTTCTTGAATGAAATACTGGATTCTCAGTTATATATATTGCACTTGTGTTATCACACATAATTGGAATTGTCATCTCCTCTATTCCATAGTGCCTTAGCTGTTGTGTGATCCACAACACTTGTGCACAGCAGCTACCTGCTGTTATATATTGTGCTTCTGCTGTTGAAGTGGATATAGAGTTTTGCTTTTTGCTAAACCATGATACTAGTATGCTGCCTAGAATTTGACAAGTTCCGGAAGTGCTTTTTCTATCAATCTTGCATCCAGCATAGTCTGAGTCTGAATATGATATTAGTTTGAATCCTTCATCTTTTGGATACCAAATTCCCACATTGATTGTGTTCTTCAGATATTTGATGATTCTCTTAGCTTCTAGTAAGTGAGATTCCTTAGGTTGAGTTTGAAATCTTGCACATACTCCTACTGCAAATGCTATATCAGGTCTGCTTGCAGTTAGATTGAGTAGAGATCCAATAATCCCTCTATATAACTTTCGATCAACCTCTTTCCATTCTCATCCTTCTCAAGAATCACTCTTGCACACATTGGTGTATATGATGTGCCACTTGTATCCATACCATATTTGTGTATCAAGTCATTTGTATACTTGATTTGATTGATAAAGATGCCATCTTCCATTTGTTTCACTTGTAAACCAAGAAAATAGTTGAGTTCTTCCATCATACTCATTTGAAATTTACTTTTCATCAGATTTGCAAATATCTCACACAGCTTCTCATCTTCTTATCCAAAAATGATGTCATCAACATAGATCTGAACCAACAAAGTGCTTGTTCCTTCTTCTAGCTTGAAGAGAGTCTTGTCAATAGTCCCTTTGTTGAATCAATTTTTGATTAGGAATTATGACAGTGTCTCTGGTGCCTGTTTGAGTCCATATAATTCCTTTGATGTCCTCCAATTTACCACATGCTTATTGTCTTCCCTTTTACATTTTGAATCTTCAGATTTTTCTTTGTCATTATGCCTTCCCCCTTAATCTTGCTGGGGTTTTCCAAATGTAACTTTGGATCCATCAAAAGCTTTAAAGTCGGTAAGCCATCCTTTATTTCCTGTCATGTGTCTGGAACATCCGTTGTCTATGTACCAGACATCCTGCAAATCAAATTATGCAGTTTTAGGTACCCAACACTAGTTGAGTCCATACTTGTTAGCGGTCATGCCTCTTACTCCAAGTGTAAATCCAAAGGATCTTATTCTTGGATAGTTGAAGTCATCAACCTCATAAGTGTAAGGCATGGCAGAATAGCTTCTAATAGATTTAATAGTATTCTGATACAATTCTCTGCTTTTTGGCATATTTGCATCTTGTTTCCCTCTCTAGTAGACAGAAGGTGACCTATTCTCAAATTGTCTTTTAAATCCAGGGCCAGGTTTATGCTAGTTTTTTCTGAATCCAAATGGTTGTTTGTGAATTGGTTTCCTTTTGTATACTGATGGTGAAACATTCCAATCATCTTCTGAAGGGTAAAGTCTGCCCTTACCTTTCAGTAACCTTTTGCCCTTAGTAGGCTGGTAAGATGATTTGCTCTGCTGTTTTACTGCACTGGGTTTTGACTTCTCTGGTGCAGGATGAGTAGTTGAAACTATGGAATGTCCTTTTCTGAATTTGGGTCCAGTTTTGGTCCTTTATTCAGAATTGTGTTGTCCATTGTTTCCTTTCTCATCTTGACTATTGTAGCCAAGACCAGATCTGGATCCAAACCTTTTTGGGGGTTTGTAGGCTGGCGTATTAAGTGGTGCAGTGGTGCTCTTAACTGGTAGGTGTTAGGAAATCACTAGTTTAACGCAGCGGAATTTAAAATTTGATTTCCTTTTCTAGATCGTTCTTCGTTTAATGCAATAAACACGTTAAGTAGTTTGACGGTTATACCTTAGATGATCTACAAGATCGTCGCTTTGACCGCCAACGGAGAGTAGTTCAATGCGCAAGCCGTCCACGCGTCCGGCCTCTATCGCTAATCCACACGAACCCTCGCCGGAATCCTCCTTGGATTGCTATCGGAAAAACTCCGGCTGCTAGACCGGACCTTTTCTTCCCTCACAAACTCACTATGGAGAGCTCTCTATTTTACACAAGAATTATGAACTCTTGCAATTGTGTTGTTCAAAAGAGCTTGACACCCACTTCCTTTTTATAGAGGAGGTGGCGCCCCAATACTAGTGTGGAGGAGAATAAAACCTTTTTCTAATAAAATAAGGAAAATCAATTAGATTGATTTATCTCTTTTATTATAATTTATTTTGTCAATATCATATATTGATTATAATTATCTTATTACCATAAATCTATTTTTGCAAAATCAATTAATATCCTATATTAATATTATGGCAATATTTATTAATTAAAGTGCACAATCCAAATGTATCTCATACACTCAAAAGTGGCGCCCCATTAGTCAACAAATTGACTTCCGGAATATTCTTTAATTAATCTAATTTATATATAATTAATATCTTGTATTTTATTTATTCATAATAAATAAATACCACCATATTAATTTACCACTATAACATTTATAGTCTAGAGATAAACTTTCCTTATTTGGTTATCAACTATAACCGCATTTTAATCCGACTCGATGTTCATATGTGTGTGACCCGATAGGCTTCCGAATATGTTGGCCGTATACACAAAGTGCAATTTACTAAAATGCCCTTCATACCTAACGATCACGGAATAGCGTCTAGCAACACACCGTGACCCCCAATTATCGTAAGAGTCAAAAGCAATGACTACTACCTTTCATGTGAAGCAGTTACCGTGTAACTTACAATCCTATCGCTGTAACAATATCCATACGATCGTATCTCGAGTGTCAATACATTGACGATCGTATCTTATAATCTGGATATCATGCTCTCTCGGAATAACACATTTACTCCCACTTTGCAAAGATTCTCGAGAGCTAGACATTCCTTATAAGAAGGCCATTTCGGATATTCGATCCCAATCATAGGATACGCGATTCCCGGACGACCAATCATGTATACTCCGCATGCTTCAATATCATACCCAATCACTACCGCATGATCGCCCCGTGGTTAGGAGAAATCTCAATAGTGTCAAAGCATGACAATCCACACCGTGATGCCATGAAGACTCCGGTCAAAAGGATAATTACACAACCGCCACATAGTGTGACACTTAATGTAAGTGGGTCAGTCTAACGTACGCATTCTCTAATACACGTCCACGTACAGTCCAAGTGTCTCAACACTTCGATAGACGAGATCTATCCCTACCTTCTAAAAGATAGAAGACATCCAATACGTGCTAGTCCGATTATACTATCAATGTCCCATTTGATAATATGTAAGACTAGAGACATTTAAGTACCAACCTTGTTATAGTGATTAGAGATCTCATCAACCATAATCACTATCATGGTTTCTCTATCACTGATTGATACTAGGGGCGTTACTATATATACAACAAATAATATGAAGACAAACAATATATAATAACATAAGTGCTTTTATTAATCATAATAAAGTTATTACATGAACTAAATAGACTGTAAATGACCCGACCCGGTCGGATCCGGTCCAACCCGATTGGGTTTAGGACACCTTTCCAACAATCTCCCACTTGGCCTAAAGCCAATCACCCATATGCCTAAGCCCGTGCAAGTGAACATGTTTCTCATGCTTAGCTTGAGACAATGCATTGGTTAACGGATCAGCTATGTTATCATCCGTGTGGACTTTCTCTATCTTTACATCTCCTCTATCTACTATCTCTCTAATCAAGTGATAGCGCCGTAGCACATGTTTGGACTTCTGATGAGACCTTGGTTCCTTTGATTGAGATATCGCTCCATTATTATCACAGTACAGAGGCACTGGACCTTCAATGGAGGAACCACACCAAGTTCAATAATGAACTTCTTCATCCAAATCGCTTCCTTTGCCGCCTCCGAGGCTGCTATGTATTCGGCTTCCGTTGTAGAGTCCGCAGTAGTCTCATGCTTGGAACTCTTCCAGCTCACTGCTCCGCCGTTAAGCGTGAAAACAAATCCAGATTGTGACTTGAAGTCGTCCTTGTCGGTTTGGAAACTGGCATCTGTGTAACCTCGTAATACTAAATCATCGTTCCCGAAAACCAGGAACATATCCCTAGTACGTCTCAAGTACTTAAGGATATTCTTGACAGCAATCCAATGACCATCACCTGGATTGGACTAGTACCTACTAGTCATACTAAGAGGGTACGAGACGTCTGGTCTTGTGCATAACATGGCATACATGATAGACCCGATTGCCGAAGCATAAGGGACTTTACTCATTTGTGCCCTTTCCTCCTCTGTCTTAGGACTCATTCCCTTTGACAGGTAGACCCCATGTGACATGGGTAGCAATCCTTTCTTGGATTGCTCCATGCTGAATCTCTTCAGCATCTTGTCTATGTAGGTGGATTGCGACAGACCAAGCAACCTTTTAGATCTATCTCTATAGATCTTTATTCCTAGAATATAGGCTGCCTCACCCAAGTCCTTCATTGAGAAGCTCTTGGATAACCAAGCTTTGACTGATTGTAACATAGGCACATCATTCCCTATGAGCAGTATGTCATCCACATAAAGCACTAAGAACACAATGGCACTCCCACTAACCTTCTTGTAAACACAGGGCTCATCTTCGTTCTTGATGAAATCAAACTGTTTGATTATCTCATCAAAGCGAAGATTCCAACTCCGAGAAGCTTGCTTTAATCCATAAATGGATCTTTGCGGTTTACACACCATCCTGGCGTCATTGGTTGTGAAACCCTCAGGCTGTGTCATATACACTTCCTCAGACAGGTTCCCGTTAAGGAAAGCTGTTTTCACATCCATCTGCCAGATTTCGTAATCATGGTATGCTGCAATAGCGAGCAAAATTCTAATGGATTTTAACATGGCAACATGCGAGAAGGTTTCATCATAGTCAACTCCTTGTCTTTGCTTATAACCTTTTGCCACCAACCTAGCCTTGTAGGTGGTCACGTTACCGTCCATGTCGGTCTTTCTCTTAAAGACCTATTTACACCCTATGGGAACTATTCCCTCAGGCGGATCAACTAAGTTCCAAACTTGGTTGTCCTTCATGGATTCCATCTCAGAATTCATGGCTTCTAGCCATTTCTCTTCGTCATGCCTTAATAGCACTTCCTCATAAGTTCTAGGGTCCTCATCTTCCATGAGATACACGCTAGTGTACCTTTCGGGTCCACGGCGTTCCCTGGTGGATCTTCGAGGTGCTATTGTGTCTACGGTAGAGGGTGGCGCCACATTTGTATGTGGTGTCTCCTCTACTTCCATCAACGGACTGTTATCCGTAAGTGGTTCTCGAATTTCTTCAAGATCAATCTTACTCCCACTGACCCTATCCAGAATAAAATCTTTCTCCAGAAAGTGGCCAGTCCTGGCAACAAACACCTTTTGTTCCTCAGGGTGGTAAAATTGGTACCCTTTGGTTTCCCTAGGATAACCCACAAACAGACATTTGTCAGATCTAGGTTCCAGTTTGTCAGGCATGGTTCGTTTCACATAAACTGGACATCCCCAAGGTTTCATGTAACCTAGTGTTGGTTTCTTCCCTTTGAACACTTCATAGGGAGTGGACTCAACCGTCTTTGATGGAACTCGGTTCGGTGTATAGGATGCGGTTTCTAGAGCATACCCCCAAAACGATTTTGGAAGAACTGCATAGCTCATCATGGAACGTACCATGTCTAACAAAGTACGATTCCTCCTCTCGGATATGCCATTCATTTGAGGCGTCCCTGGAGGGGTCCATTCAGGTAGAATCCCATTCTCCTTTAAATAACTTTGAAACTCTCCATCTAGGTATTCTCCACCTCGATCGGATCGAAGTGTTTTGATTTCTTTACCCAGTTGTTTCTCCACTTCACTTCTAAATTCTTTGAACTTTTCGAAGGCTTCAGACTTATACTTCATTAAGTATATATAACCATAGCGAGAATGGTCATCAGTGAAAGTGATAAAATAAGAGTATCCTCCTTTGGCTTGAATTGACATTGGGCCACACACATCAGTATGTATAAGCTCAAGCAATTCATTGAATCTTATCCCTTTGCCACTAAAAGGTGACTTTGTCATCTTGCCAAGTAAACAAGCTTCGCATGTATCAAACGATTCGTAATCGAATTGATCCAACATTCCATCTTTATGGAGTTTGGAAATGCGATTCTTATTTATATGGCCAAGTCTACAATGCCATAAGTAGGATTCATTCAAGTCATTTGTTTTGGCTTTCTTGTTATTTATATTAAGTACATCAACATTCATATCTAATATGTAGAGACCATTTCTAAGTATGCCAGTACCATAAAAGATTCCATCACGTGAAAAAGAACAACATTTATTCTCAAACGTAAAAGAAAATCCATCAACATCTAATGCAGAAATAGAAATAATGCTCTTCGTAAGAGCGGGAACAAAATAACAGTTATTGAGTTCTAGTACTAGCCCACTGGGCAATGAAAGAAAATAAACTCCTACGGCCAGCGCAGCAACACTTGCTCCATTTCCAACGCGTAGGTCCACCTCTCCTTTCCTCGGATCTCTAGTTCTTCTTAGTGCCTGCATATTCGTACAAATATGAGAACCACAACCAGTATCTAATACCCAGTGGTTAGACTTAGAAGAAGTAATGTTGATCTCAATCATAAATATACCTGAAGTCGAAGCATCGGAATGCTTCTTCTTGGTACTCAAGAAGCCCTTGCGGTTTCTCCTCCAATGTCCGGTCTCACCGCAATGGAAGCAAGCATCCTTGGATTTGTCTTTTGCTATCTTAGGCGTTGGCTTAGGTGCAGCCTTCGCCTTCTTGGACTTTTTCTGGGCTTTTGCCTTGCCCTTGCTTGAAGTGACCAGCAACACTTGCTTTCCCTTCCCTACAGTGCCTTCAGCAGTTTTCAACATGTTCAATAACTCCGCTAGGGAGCAATCTATCTTGTTCATGTGATAGTTCATCACAAACTGCGAGAATGAGTCAGGTAGAGATTGCAGAATCAAGTCAATACTCAACTCTCGTTCCAACTTGTGGCCCAGCTTCCCAAGCCTCTCTATGTACCCGATCATTTTAAGCACGTGTGACCCCACAGCAGTTCCAGATGCCATCTTACAACTAAACAGGGCCTTCGAGACCTCGTACCTCTCAGTGCGGGACTGAGAAGCATAAAGTTCCTTCAGGTGGACCATGATAGAGTAGGCGTCCATGGACTCATGCTGTTTCTGCAGTTCAGGTGTCATAGAAGCAAGCATGATACATGTAGCATCAGTACTGTCAGAATAGTGCTTGTTGTACTTCTCGACAACATCTGCAGCCGAACCCTCAGCGGGCTTTTCTGGTAGGGCCTCATCCAAGACATAGCCAATCTTCTCGTGCCTCAAAACGATTTTGAGGTTTCTTTCCCAATCGAGAAAATTAGTTTCGTCAAGCTTGTTTTCGATGATAAAACGAAGGTTCAATTTGTTTGACATTTTCTACAATAATAAATAAAGATAGAATAAGTAAAAGCTCATGTATAAAAACCTAAATTTGCACTAAGAAATTTATAAGGTTTTACTCCCACTAGCCAACTATTCCTATTGGCTTTCAAGAATTTAATTAATTCTTTAGTGGCTGGGACCCCATCTAGTTTCCTTAATCCCCGACGGTGGTCGATCAATCTCGGCAATTTCGAAAGGTAGGTACTCCTACCAGTCGCATCGCATGCGACTCCCAGTGGCTGACTAGTCAACTCTTTGACGTCTCACATCTCTATGTGATAGTCAACCCCTTGTCTCTAAAGTCGACGGTCCTGACGGTGGCCAATCACCGAAAGACTTTAGTCGAGTCATAACCCAATATTCATGAGATCTCGTGACGATCATATCTCAATAATAACGATATACCCGTGGTAGGTCAACTCCCGACGGTGGTCGATCAGTTGGATCCGAACAAAGGCTCTTCACCGTCATTATAATATTGGGAGACAATTTTGGCTCGATTTTTGGCGTGGGAATAATTTTAAATTAATTGACTTAATTAATTTGGTTTAATTATGGTCTCATCTACTATGTGCATATTACTACGATATCATATAAAGTAAAACATACACAACATTCCGCGCATAAAATAACCGGTATGATCATGGACTTTTCCTAGGTGCTGTTTCGAATACAAACTGACGAAACCACGGGTCACAAACTAAGGGTATCTGCAACCGCCAATAGGATCTTTATTGCTGTACGCCAATGGGTTCTTTATCTCTCCTTGGTCTTGAACTTCTTGCTCCATTCTTGTTACATAATAAATAATTACACCCGCCGCACACGGGGGGGAGCTCAGGGAATGGGATAAATGCAAAAAGTAAACTAGGTCACGTTCTTCATAACGGCCTAGGACAATTTTTCAAAAATCCAACATAAAGAAAAACATTCCCATCTATCCTATTGGTCGAGTCCATGATCAATCGGGGTCCATATAATCACATTATATCTACACATCTAATCCATACAATTTTATCTTATGAAAAAGATTAAATTCTAATTTTAACTACTACTACTCATGCGTCTTTATTTTATCACGTCAAATAATTAAATAACTTTTAATTAATTATATGACTTAACCGAAAATTAAAATTAACATTTAATTTTAAATCGATTTCAATTTTAATTAAATTTGAACTATTCAAAATTAAATTAAAATTATAAAGTCTCCTATTTGTTTCCTTTCCAAAACTAAATTTAGCTTAGGCCTGCCCACTTTCCAAAATCAAAATTTTGGAAGTGGCCTAGGCCTAGGCCTATTCCAAATCAAATATTTGGAAAGGCCAAATTATTTTAGTCTAGGCCTGGCCACTTTCCAAAATCAAAATTTTGGAAGTGGCCTAGGCCTAGGCCTATTCCAAATCAAATATTTGGAAAGGGCCTAGGCCTATTCCAAATCAAATATTTGGAAAGGCCAAATAGTTTTGGTTTAGGCCTAGCCACTTTCCAAAATCAAAATTTTGGAAGTGGCCTAGGCCTAGGCCTATTCCAAATCAAATATTTGAAAAGGGCCTAGGCCTATTCCAAATCAAAATTTGGAAAGGCCAACATGCCATATGGTTTCCCAATGGTCCAAACTATTTGAACCATTGGTTGGCCATATGACACAACTAAACAAACGAGATATCTATGCACAATAAAATATCACAAAACGAAAAAGGGTTGATCTCCCCCATTGGAAGAGGAGAGCCGACGGACGGCAACCCTAGGGTTACCGCCGCCGCCGCCGCCGCAGAGGGAGGGGGGCGCCGCCAGTCGGCCGACCCCATGAACCCTAATTTTTTTTTGTTTCAACGTTTCGTGATTTAAATCTTGCATCTATTGATTAAATACTACGCAATTAAATTATGCTTATTGCTTAAGCTCAAGTCTGTCTCTGATACCACTGTTAGGAAATCACTAGTTTAACGCAGTGGAATTTAAAATTTGATTTCCTTTTCTAGATCGTTCTTCGTTTAATGCAATAAACACGTTAAGTAGTTTGACGGTTATACCTTAGATGATCTACAAGATCGTCGCTTTGACCGCCAACGGAGAGTAGTTCAATGCGCAAGCCGTCCACGCGTCCGGCCTCTATCGCTAATCCACACGAACCCCTCGCCGGAATCCTCCTTGGATTGCTATCGAAAAACTCCGGCTGCTAGACCGGACCTTTTCTTCCTCACAAACTCACTATGGAGAGCTCTCTATTTTACACAAGAATTATGAACTCTTGCAATTGTGTTGTTCAAAAGAGCTTGACACCCACTTCCTTTTTATAGAGGAGGTGGTGCCCCAATACTAGTGTGGAGGAGAAGAAAACCTTTTTCTAATAAAATAAGGAAAATCAATTAGATTGATTTATCTCTTTTATTATAATTTATTTTGTCAATATCATATATTGATTATAATTATCTTATTACCATAAATCTATTTTTGCAAAATCAATTAATATCCTATATTAATATTATGGCAATATTTATTAATTAAAGTGCACAATCCAAGTGTATCTCATACACTCAAAAGTGGCGCCCCATTAGTCAACAAATTGACTTCCGGAATATTCTTTAATTAATCTAATTTATATATAATTAATATCTTGTATTTTATTTATTCATAATAAATAAATACCACCATATTAATTTACCACTATAACATTTATAGTCTAGAGATAAACTTTCCTTATTTGGTTATCAACTATAACCGCATTTTTAATCCGACTCGATGTTCATATGTGTGTGACCCGATAGGCTTCCGAATATGTTGGCCGTAGACACAAAGTGCAATTTACTAAAATGCCCTTCATACCTAACGATCACGGGATAGCGTCTAGCAACACACCGTGACCCCCAATTATCGGAAGAGTCAAAAGCAATGACTACTACCTTTCATGTGAAGCGATTACCGTGTAACTTACAATCCTATCGCTGTAACAATATCCATACGATCGTATCTCGAGTGTCAATACATTGACGATCGTATCTTATAATCTGGATATCATGCTCTCTCGGAATAACACATTTACTCCCACTTTGCAAAGATTCTCGAGAGCTAGACATTCCTTATAAGAAGGCCATTTCGGATATTCGATCCCAATCATAGGATACGCGATTCCCGGACGACCAATCATGTATACTCCGCATGCTTCAATATCATACCCAATCACTACCGCATGATCGCCCCGTGGTTAGGAGAAATCTCAATAGTGTCAAAGCATGACAATCCACACCGTGATGCCATGAAGACTCGGTCAAAGGATAATTACACAACCGCCACATAGTGTGACACTTAATGTAAGTGGGTCAGTCTAACGTACGCATTCTCTAATACACGTCCACATACAGTCCAAGTGTCTCAACACTTCGATAGACGAGATCTATCCCTACCTTCTAAAAGATAGAAGACATCCAATACGTGCTAGTCCGATTATACTATCAATGTCCCATTTGATAATATGTAAGACTAGAGACATTTAAGTACCAACCTTGTTATAGTGATTAGAGATCTCATCACCCATAATCACTATCATGGTTTCTCTATCACTGATTGATACTAGGGACGTTACTATATATATACAACAAATAATATGAAGACAAACAATATATAATAACATAAGTGCTTTTATTAATCATAATAAAGTTATTACATGAACTAAATAGACTGTAAATGACCCGACCCGGTCGGATCCGGTCCAACCCGATTGGGTTTAGGACACCTTTCCAACAGTAGGGAGGTTTTCTCAGCTGGTCTGTCAACATCAGATGAGTGATCATCTGCTGCTTGTTGATCAGTTGAGTATATTTCCTTACTTATTGATTCGGCTTTGTGTCAATCCAATTCATTCTTTAATCTTTTATTTTCCTCTCTCAGATTCTCACATTCTTGTTCCATAATTTCATGATTTGTTTGAAATGTGTTCAAATTTACTCATAAGATTTTGAATAAGGTTTGCAGAATCTAATGGGAAGATAGAAGATTGTGCAATGTCATATATGGATGCATTTGATGAGGATGTACTGCATAATACCTCAGTCTCTTCAATTTCTTTAGTCATCAGACATTGATATGCCTTTCTATTGTCTGAACTGTCATCTCCACTTATGTCATTGTCAGATGAATCAGTTGAACTGTCATCATCACTGTTTTTTTTCCAGCTTTTAGTGCTTTTCTGATCTTCCTTTTGTCCGTTGAATACTTCTTCTTATCTTTAGACTTTTGCTTTCTCCTTTCATCTTCCTTGTCTCTCTTTTCTTCAGGACAATCAGTTTTGAAGTGTCCCTTTTTGTTGCAGTTGAAGCATCTATAATCATCATCCTTTTTCTTCATGTCTTTGCTTGTGGATGGTGTCTGGTTTGATGAAGAGTTTCCTCTGTTTGTCCTCTCTTGAATCTGTTGATCTTCTTTGTCAGTAATGCAATATGCTCTTTCAACTCTTTTGTCTCTTTGTTGGTTAAGTCAACTGGTTGACTCTGCTGGGGCGCAATGAGTGCACTGTTCTTGTTCAACTCTGCTGGTGCACCTTATTCATTGTTTAACTCAAATTCATGAGCCTTCAACTGTGACATCAAGGTTAAAGTGTCAGTTTTTTCTAAATTTATGGTGCCTTTGATTACAGATGTAATGATTTTCCATCTGTCTGGTAGACTCCTTAGGATCTTCAAGCACACTCTTTTATGTGGATATGAGTGACCTAGTTGGTGTAGTTCACTCAAGATGCTTGAAAATCTGGTGTCCATTTGATCAATGGATTCTCCAGTCTTCATTTTGAAATTTTGAAATTTCTATTTTGCAACAGATAATTTGTTTTCCTTGATTGCCTCTGATCCCTCATTGATTAGAGCCAATTTCTCCCACATCTCCTTTGCAGTTTTGCAATCTTTGATCCTCATGAACATATTGTTGTCTAGAGTCTTCATAATCATGTATTTTGCCACAAAGTCAAGATTTGCTCTTCTCATGTCATCCTTTGTCCAATTCTTATTTTCTTTAACTATTTCTTTTACTGGATCTGCTCCTGTTGTTGCAATAGTTATGATCTTGATTGGTCCATCATTGATGACATCCAGCATCTCCTCATGAGTTGCTGTAAGATGAGAAAGCATTCTTATTTTGTATTATTAAAAATTATTTACATTAAAAACTGGAATCTTATGCATAAAACATGATGATTCCATGATGGAAAGAATTGTATATGCAGAAAAGTTCAAATTACAGATTTGGAAACTACTTTGAAAGTGTGTGATCTCCTTGTTACCAGAAATTAGATCTGAACAGGTTATGATACTAGGAACACTTCTCCGATACCAATTATTGGTCCTAGAGAATGGTGAAACTATAGTCAGAGGGGGGGGGGGGGGTGAATGACTATAGGGGAGTTTCAAAAACTTTTCTCAATGCAAATGTTTTTGGATAGCGAATAAGTCCCTTCTTAAAATGTTAGTTCAAATTAGGTTAAGCAATCATAGATATAAAATGCAATATAGTAAGTGCGGTAAAGTAAAAGGCTAAAAGTAAATTGACGCAAAGGCTTATAGTGGTTCAGGGTGGGGTAATCCCATAATCCACTCTTCTCCTGTGATGACTGGAGGAATTAACTAATGTTTTCATAGATAAAATAGATACATTGTCTTTGGATACACAAGCTTCACAATCTTCAAGACTATCACTCCCTGGCTTCAAAAGCTTCGGTGACTCAGTCTCTATCATTGCTCCTTGAGAACAAATCTTTCAGCAGCTATCACAAAGGTTGCAACTCCTTCTCAGATTCATCTGATTCAATTGCTTCAGTTTGGTGTGAATTGGATTCACAGATTTGTTGATCAATCTCAGTGCTTGATGTGGAATAGAAATTCTGATTGCTGAGTTGATCTCTAGATTTATCCTTTAAGTTCAGATAGAAGGCTTTTCAAATTGACCGAGTTCTTGCTTGTTTCTTATCAGATTCAATCATTATTCTCTTGTCTGTCAATGCCTTCTATTTATAGCCTTGATGATCATTGATTTGAATTTTCGTCTGTTGGCGATTTAATGTGGGGAATAATCCTTGATTTAATTCTTGATTCCCCCTTAATTGAATTCTCCTTGATTTCAGTGGTCGGATTTTTCTTCAAACGTCTATCACAAATCCGTCTTTGATTGATCCTCAATTGATTATGCATTGAATGCTTGATCCTCTGAATTTTCTTCATTCTTCAAAATCTGAACAAGTAAAATTTACTTGGCCGTTCCCTGAATGGTTAAGTGATCCTTCTGACTTGGTTGTTTAGTTCTTCCTTCACTGCTTTGTCTTTACTCAGCCGATAGTCAGTTCACTCTGCCGGTTTACTTCTTGTACTTCACTGATACTTGATTTGGGTGAGATCAGTGTACACCATATTTGACAATGTATTCCATCATTTGAATTATAACTTAGACTTATCCAAGGTCATCACAGACTTCCCTGGTTATAATTCAGACCATATGTCTCTTATTCTTATCTGCTGGTACTTGTATGGCTTCACTCTGCCGGATTTCTGTTTTACTTTGCCATCCTACCAACTAGTACATGACTTGTCTAACTTAACTTATACAACATGTCAGACTCTAAGTAAAGATTTATACAGGGATTTCTAACTTATTTCAGACTTGCTATAACAACTAGTATGTCCGTCATCAAAACATAATAAAATGTTCCTAACAGTTCTTTAGGAAATCATTCAATCCGCTTAAACGAGCTTGTTGATAGTTTGCGACATAAGCTACAATTCTAGCAGGCCATAATTTCCCTGTGGCACTTCGCAAATCCACAGTCTTGTTTCTCAACATGTCTTTTGTTCTAGCAAATGGTCTTGAAAAAACCTAAAAGGATTTTAACATATCTCACCACATAACCATGTGAAAAGGCTGAGTTGACTAACGTCGTCTGATAACGGGGATTTTCCTTACCATTGTTCTCTCCACCTACATCATTATCCACATCATCATCTTCACTCTCACTCTCGGACTCAGAAAAAGCCTTCTCACAGGAATTATGACCCAGCACAATAGTGTCAAAAGTGGAATCCCCTCTGTGCTCAAACACTACTAACTCCCCTAGATTCAAGTGATGAGCAGCCACATACTGCTCCCAACCTTCCCCAAAGAAACGAAGAAGTTCATTGTCTGTCAGTCCAACCCTCACTTCCCATATCCTTCTTTGCCTATTGAGAACAACCCTATCTAGGTTCCGTCCCGTGTCGTTCAAATTACCAACGTATTTTCGTGGTAATGTCTATGAAGAAAGAAACATATCACGTTGTTTCAATCATAATATAAGCGATAAAATGTAAGTTAATCAATAATAACATACCAAACTTATTGCGAAATCACCTACAAGAACTTTGAAAAAATGATCATTGTCCATATTCTTCACTGTAGATTAAAAAGGAATGAGAAATCAGAATTTGCACTAGAATTAGTCCGTATGCCATTCCAAAACAAGACAATATAAACTCAATCCAAACATAACCAATCACTAAAGACAGAACTAGTACCTTAATCCATACATAGTACATACCTGAACTTCCTGTACGATCAATAAGTGTTGTTTGTTTTAATACCTGAAGTTCTTGTACTGTGAGTTCTTTTAATTGTTGAAGGTGATGGGGACATCAAGCCTTTTTACGTAGATAATGGCTAGCCTGAATTAGTCCATTACGAAATGGATATCCTTGTCATATCAACTTATGGGAGATATTAACAAATGGATATCAATACGGCTAATATTATCGGGGCCACACAACACACATAATGGGCAAAACACATCTAAGTATACTTTTAACTAACACACTTACATTGCAATGAACACATCTAAGTATACTTTCAACTAACACACATTTCATAGTTGGGAGTACACTAATTCATTGGTGGACAATTGTTTACAATGTCAAGAAACACACTAATTCAAAGTAGATATGCGCACATTAATTATATCATTATAACAAAATTCAGCATATAACAACAACAGTTGTGACGTAACATTAAAACGGTAACATCAAAATCACTGTCGTTCCCTGAAACGTCAGCCATGTCGACGTTCTGAAGCAATGTAAAAGGCACCGACACTGACGGATAACTTGGTAACCCTAATGGACTTTTACGATCTAAACATCATCCTAACTGACGTTATATTTTAACAAAAACATCCATATAGACGACGTTTCAAGCACCAGTCATCTTCCCCAGCCCTCCGATCGGAAAACGGCCGGATTATCGAAAAAGAGCCAAAAAAAACCCTCCGATTTCAACCCTATTTCTATCCAATTTCAACCAAAAACGAATACACATTACAATGAAACAAACATTCTGTTGGACTTATTTCTTAGTTTTGATGATGAGTGCCATACTAGCTGTTATAGTGCAAAGGCAAAAAGATGTCTAGATAAAATGTATAGGTTTATTAGAGTTTGATTCATAAATAGGTTTGATCAAACAAGCATTGTAAAAGGTCTGCTGATTGATATCAGCAGATTGATCTAGGTCAATAGGGTAGATAGGTCAGTAGACTTGTCAGGAACCTGCTGAAGACTGAAGGCTGAGGGTTCAAACTCAGTAAATGAAGGCTAAGGGATCAAACTTAGTATTTAATATCAAGGATATGGAATCAGAACTTAGGCGAGTCTGTGATGACCTAAACCGATTACATATACCTTGTGTAGAAGGTCTAAGTTCCACAAGTTGGATGATGTTTGGAACTTGGTTATATTTAAAATGATGTAATCTAACTTCACAAACAAAAGTTGGATAAAAGGAATCAGCTGCATTATATTTTACAGACAAAAATATGATGATCAGCAGATTGATTGGTATTACAGCAGACTGATGAACCTGCTGATATATACCTCGATTAATTCAAGATTATTTGAAGATTACATGGATAAGGACATCCAACTACCTCGACTTATCAAGCAAATCAAAGGCTGAGATTAAAAAGACGTTGGGATGATCTACATTCTTATCCATTGGATACAAGTCAAAGGGGTGGACAGACTGCACTGTCAAAAAGTAATCCTGACAGTGTCAGTCCTATGAATAGTGACAGAATGCAGTGCAGATGGGACAAATACAAGGAACGGTCACATTTGAATTTCAAATTCAAGTCACATGCATTCCTACCTATAAATAGAGGACTTTCAACTCAAGAAGATGATGATGAATTTTGGAAAAAACTTCAAGTGATAACACTGAGCTGAAAAACACCCTGCTGAACTTACTGAGCTTAAGGCTGCTGATCTAGTTATTTTCTTCAAGTGCATTCTGTGTTCAAGCTGCATCAAGCATACACACTTGAAGACTGCAAGCTGCTGATTACATCATCCTAATCAAGCTGCTGCAATTGAATCATTTATTTGATTCATTCTTTATTTTATAAAGAGCCTGCTGAAGACAGTGAAGCATCTGTTAGGTGTGAAAGACTGTTGGTTTGTGGTGGAGCTGGTGAAGAGGCAATACTACCCTTCAAGGACCAGTGGAAGACTCAGGAGCAGCAATCCTACTTGTTCCCAGTTTTCAGTTTGTGAAGCCATAGTTATTGGTGAAGGACAAGCAACCTAGGATTCTTTGTAACAGATAACTCAAAGATCACTAGTGAATTTCCTCCAACATCACAGGAGAAGAGTGGACGACAGGATTACATCACCTGGAACCACTATAAAATCTCTCTACTTACTTACAGCATTTACTTTCTGCACTTAATTATTATTCACATCAACCTGCTGAATCTAGCAACTGAAATCACACACATACACTACTGAGTATCTAATACTTAGTAACATATTTAACAACAAGTAACAAGGCTTAATTTTGATATTATTCCGCTGCACAAATTCAGCAAACTGAACTGTCAATAGACTACTGTTTATCAGCAGGCTACTGAGGTCTCAGCAGACTACTGAAGTATCAGCAGGTTGTTGAAGTTGCAGAATTTGTTAACTCCAAAGTTTTAAGTGTTAAGTTTATTCACCCCCCCTCTAAACTTAACTAAAGCCTTTTCAAGGGACCAACAATTGGTATCGGAGCAGTGCTTCTGTTCTGAAGAAATCCTACTTGTTGTACTTGTGAAAATTCTTTAAAACTTTCTCTCAAGTAACTGATTTTCAAGACTTGCATCATGGACAACACACAGTATGCTAGAACTATGTTGATGTGTTCTCTTGACAGATTTGATGAGTACAAACGTCGAATGCAGGCATATCTTGCTGCTACTCATGATGAGATGATGGATGTACTAACTGAAGGACCACTGGAGATTACAAAGGCAGTAACAGTGGGTGACAGAACTGAGTACATTCCTAAACCAAAGAGAGAATGGAATGCAGAAGACAGGAAAAGAGCAAACCTCAACAACATTGCTATTGATATCATCTACAGAACCTTGGATAGCAATATGTACATGAAGGTTAAAGATTGCAAGACTGCAAAGGAACTTTGGGATAAGATTCACTTAATCTGTGAAGGCACTGATGCAATAAAGAAGAACAAAATCAGTGTAGCCAGAAAAAGATTTCAAAAGTTCAAGATGCTACCTAATGAAACCATTGAGCAAATGGAATCAAGATTCAATGCTATATTGGATGAACTTACCCTGCTGAGTGTAAGTTATTCAAAAGAGGAAGTAAACACCAAAATCTTGGAAGCTTTACCTGCAAGAGATGTTTGGAAAATGAAGGTGACTGCAATTGAAGAAATGAGAAAGTTGCATGAAGAAGATACCTTCAAATTGTTTTCAGATCTCAAGGCCTATGAATTTAGCAAGAAACTTGTACCTGAGACTGAAAAGGAAGAGCCAAAGACCACTGCCTTGGCTGCTTCACATCATGAAGAAACATCAGGAGGACAGGATGATATGCTAGATGAAATGCAAGAGCAAATTGCCCTACTGAGCAAGAAAATCAGAATGATGAAGACTGGAAAGGCCCCTACAAGAAATTTCACAAAGAGGCCTACTAAAAGAAGGAAAGAAGAACCAAAGAAAGATAATGACTATCTATGCTTTCATTGCAAGAAACCAGGACACTTCAGACCTGATTGTCCTGAGTTGAAACAAGGAAAGGAACCTGATTATCTTTGCTTCAACTGTAAGAAGCCTGGACATTTTAGACCTGATTGTCCAGACCTGCTAAAGACCAAGAGCCAACAAAGAAGACATGGCAAGAAGGCTATGGTTGCTGAAGATGAATCAGGATATGAAGTGGAATCTGAAAAAGGAAATGAATCAGATGACACAGCACTGGTTGCTGATATGGAGGATTATGCTTTGATGGCCAACATGGATGAAACTGAGGAGGTATACAACACTGTATCTATAAACACTCCTACTGGAAGTGATTGTGAATCAACTTGTGGTTCAAATCCTAGAAATTCGACAACAATGAGACTTTGGATGCCATCCTTAATCAACTGAGGATAATACAATCTGGTTATGAGGTTGTGAAGGCTGAAAAAGAGGCTCTTGAGTTAGAAGTTGGAAGATTGAAAGCTGAATTAAGGGTTTTCAAAGGTAAGGAAAAAGATGTTGGACAGAATCAGTATAAGTCTGCTGAACATCCAGCAGCTTCTGAATCTGCTGAACCATCTTGTTCCAATACTGCATACAAATCAGGAAAGCCTTATGGAGATAAAACTGGGCTTGGATTTGGAACTCAGCAATCTAACAAGAGTGGATCCAGTAAGGTTACTGAACCTAGTACCAGAATTGGCCCTAAGTTTGTGCCTGCACTAGATCCATCTCCCAGTAAGGCTGCTGAAGCAGTAAAACCAAATGAGAATGCCTCAAGGAAGCAAAATCAGAAGTCTCAGAAGTCAACAGCTCCTAGTAAAATGAATAAATCTAAAAATAGGACTGCTGTGCCTTCTAAGCCTGCTGAAAGCAGACCTGCTACTAAGTCTGCTGGACCACAGAAGGGAAAGAAACAGAAATATTCCAAGGATAAGAATCCCAAATCCAAAAAGGTTGATCATTCAAGGGATACTTATCTCAGGGGGAAAGGTAGACTGTTCCCTGCTGATAATGATTGGAATATTCCTGTATCCAATGCTAGAAACAGTAAGTATAACCATACTACTAGGGTAAAACCTAGGCAATGGAATCAGCAGAGGACTTATATAAGACCTCAGCAGACTCCATATTACAGGGCTGTTCCTAACAGACAGCACACCTATGGTTATGCAAATGCTTCTAACAACAAGAATCATTTCAAACAGCATTATGTACCAAAAGGCCAGAAAACATATGTGGTTCCTACACAACCTACTGTTAGAACTTATGGATGTGTGGAATACATGTATGAACCAAAGTATGACACATTTAGGAGAAGACCTTATGGAAACATACCAAGGGTCATGCTTGCCACTGACCACTATGGACCCAAACAGGTTTGGGTACCTAAAATGCATTAACTTTGTTTTGTAGGGTGTCTGGTACTTTGACAGTGGATGCTCCAGACACATGACAAAGAATAAGCACTGTTTAACAAACTTTGTGGCAAAAGATGGTCCAAGGGTGAATTTTGGCAACAAAAATACACCTGGTTATACAAGAGGATATGGCACACTTATCAGAAATGGACTCACAATCAAAAATGTTGCATATGTGGAAGGACTGGACTACAACTTGCTGAGCACTGGACAATTCTGTGACTTGGGATACAAGGTCACTTTTGACAAAAACAATTGTATTGTCATTGGTGAAAGGGGTGATCAAGTTGTACTTGCTGGTAGAAGGCAACAGAACATGTATGTTGTGGATTGGTCTACTGCAGTTCCAGAAACCTGCCTAATTGTGCATACCAAATCTGAACTCAATTGGTTATGGCACAAGAAGTTAAATCACCTAAACTTTGATGATATTAATCAGTTGGTGAAGAAGAAGTTAGTGGTTGGTTTACCTGAGATCACATTCAAGAAGGATGCTATCTGTGATGCATGTCAGCAAGGTAAACAGATAAAGTCAAGTTTCAAGTCAAAGACTAAACAATCAACTAACAGAGTGTTGGAGCTTATGCACATGGATCTTTTTGGACCAATAACTCCAACAAGTGTGACAGGAAAGAAATACACCTTAGTGGTTGTGGATGATTTTTCAAGATACACTTGGGTGATATTCATGAACAAGAAAAGTGAGACACTCCAAAGCTTGCCTAATCTTTTGAAGAGATTACAAAATGAGAAAAGTTTAACAGTAATAAAGATAAGATCAGATCAGGGTACTGAATTTCTCAACAAAGTCATAAGAGAATATTGTGAACAGAATGGTGTACTACATCAACTTGCTGCTGCTGGTACACCTCAGCAAAATGGGGTTGCTGAAAGAAGAAACAGAACATTAAAGGAAGCAGGAAGAACAATGATCTGTGAAGCATTGCTACCTGAAAGATATTGGGCTGAATCAGTAAATACAGCATGCTATACACAAAATAGAACATCAGTAAACAAGAAGCTGCTGAAGACACCTTATGAGGTTTGGAATGGAAGGAAACCTAACATATCCTATTTCCATCCATTTGGAAGTAAATGTTTTATTCTAAATCACAAAGTTCATTTGAAGACATTCCAACCAAAATTAGATGAAGGCATTTTCTTGGGATATTCTTCAGTCAGCAGAGCATTCAGGGTACTGAACAAGAGGTCACTAAAACATGAAGAAACAATCCATGTTGTGTTTGATGAACCTAAGTTTACTGGAATGGAAGATGAAGATCATGAACCTGCTGAGAATCAACAAATCACTGATCCAGACTGTATTGAAGTTTTGGAAAGGTTCAATGACTTGAAAGTTTCTGATACTGCCCCTGCTGAACACCCTGCTGATAATATTACTGATGCAACAACTGATGCAGTACAAGGATCTGCTGAACCCCCTGTAGAAGAAGCTACAGCAGACCCCACTGAAGATGAGGTTCCTGATAATCAAAATAATCAAAATCCACAATGGTTAAGGAATCACCCTGCTGAACAAGTCATTGGCAATGTATAGCAAGGTGTGAGGACTAGAAGACAACTGGAAGCTATGTTTACTTGTTTTCTATCTCAAATGGAACCTAAAGTTGTTGAAGAAGCAATTTCAGATCCAGATTGGATAATTGCTATGCAAGAAGAATTAAATGAATTTGAAAGAAATCAAGTTTGGACACTAGTTGAAAGGCCAGTTCATGCAAATATCATTGGTACTAAGTGGGTATACAGAAATAAACTTGATGAATCTGGTACCATTGTGAGAAATAAGGCCAGACTAGTTGCAAAAGGCTATTCTCAAGCAGAAGGAATAGATTTTGATGAAACTTATGCACTTGTTGCAAGATTGGAAGCTATCAGATTATTCTTGGCACATGCTGCATATAAGAACTTCAAAGTATATCAAATGGATGTCAAGAGTGCATTTTTGAATGGTATCCTAGAGGAGGAAGTGTATGTTCAGCAACCTCCTGGATTTGAAGTTAAAGATCAAGAAGATAAAGTGTATAGACTCAACAAAGCACTTTATGGATTGAAACAAGCACCAAGAGCATGGTATGAGACACTATCTCAATTCTTGGTGGACAATGGTTTTACAAAAGGCACCATTGACAAGACTCTTTTCAGAATCAGTGAAGGAAACAGCACTCTGCTGGTGCAAATTTATGTGGATGACATAATATTTGGTTCTGAGAATGATTTACTTTGTGAAAAGTTTGCAAATCTAATGAAAAGCAAATTCCAAATGAGTATGATGGGAGAGATGAATTACTTTTTGGGATTGCAAGTCAAACAATTAAAAGATGGAATCTTCATCCATCAAACCAAGTATACCAAAGAGTTACTGAAGAAATTTGGTATGGAAAACAGCACTAAGAGCTCAACTCCTATGAGTACAAACATCAGATTGGATGAAGATAAAGAAGGCAAAGATGTTGATCAAACTTTGTACAGAAGGATGATAGGCAGTCTACTGTATCTCACTGCCAGCAGACCTGATATATCCTTTGCTGTAGGTGTTTGTGCAAGATTTCAATCTAAACCTAAAGAAAGTCATTTAGGTGCAGTTAAGAGAATTCTCAAGTATCTTAAAGAGACCTTGGGAGTAGGGATATGGTATTCCAAGGAAGGAAGCTTCAAAGTAATATCCTACTCAGATTCTGATTATGCTGGTTGCAAGATTGATAGAAAAAGCACCTCAGGAACCTGTCAGTTAGTGGGAAATAGACTGGTCTCCTGGTTTAGCAAGAAACAGAATTCTATTTCAACTTCCACTGCTGAAGCTGAATACATTGCTGCTGGAAGCTGCTGTGCACAAGTACTTTGGCTAAGACAACAATTAAGGGATTATGGAATTGAAGAAAAGGAAATTCCAATCATGTGTGACAACACAAGTGCAATTGCAATCACAGAAAATCCTGTTTTGCACTCAAGAACCAAGCACATTGATGTGAGACATCATTTTATAAGAGATCATGTTGAAAAGAAAGATGTGGTGGTTCTATACATTCCTACTGAGGATCAACTTGCTGATATTTTCACTAAGCCACTTGATAGTGAAAGATTTGCCAAATTAAGGACTGAACTTGGAATCATAAAGATTGACTGATATTCAACAGTGTACTGGAATTCACCAAGGGGATTAGTCTTTGCTATGTTGGGTGAGCTCACTTAGCAGATTAGTCATTGGTATCAACAATTCCATGTACTTATGTTTGGACAATTGAGCAAATGAGGTTGCCAAGGGGATTGGTCTTTGTCATTTTGGGTGAGCTCACTTGACAGATCAGTCATTGGTATTAAACATCATCTTGTATTATCAATTGAACAAAACAAGAAGAAAACTAGGATCAGCAGAGTACTTTTGTCAGCAGGCTGCTGAAGTCTACTTATCAGCAGACTGCTACCCTGCTGAAGATTACCCTGCTGGAGGGAACGTTACTCAGTCAAAGTAATTAAAAGTCAAAAAGCATATTGGCGGGATATTTATTTTATCCTTTATTACCACAGTTAAACCATCCAACGGTTACAAACGTTATGGAGGAGTAATGGACCACGTGTCAAGACAGCATTTAATCAGATTTAATCGTGGTTACCTCAATGTACGTGCAGTGACAGTTTCAACTACCCACTGTCTATATAATCAGACTGTTACATAGCAGATTCACCACTTGCAATTTCTGCTTTATCTCTGCAAAATCTACATCGTGTGAACACAGATTTGAGAGCAATTTTTTCTTCATCCTTTTCTTATTTCAATGGCGGAAAAGATTGAGGTTCAAATCGAATCAAGCCAAAGTGTAAGAGGCTATGTTGTTGATGCAAATCAAACAGAGCTGGCCATTAATATAGGTCGAAGAATAAGAAGGTTTGCAGGCCTGGAAAACAAACTCAACATCAGATTAGAAACGATATCATACACCAATGTTATTGATTTCTGGAAGAATATGGTTATAGAAGAAGGAACTGAAGCATTCAAAACCACTGTGAATGGTAAGGAGCTTGTAATCTCCTCCAATCTGCTGAGACAAGTGTTTGGTTTTGAAGAAATTGTTGATGGTTCAGTCAATCCTGAAACAATGGGATTGAACAAGATGGCATTCGTGGATCAGATTAAAATACATCAAGACACAAAATCAGTTCCAGGCATCAACTGCAGGGATATTTGGCCTGAGTACAACCTGCTGAGCAAACTAATTGCAAAGAACATACTGGGGTTGGTTGGCAGTATGGATACTCTATCCGGACCCAAGATAGAGTTGATGATGATCATTTGCAGGAGTTTGAAGTTTGATTGGGCTGGTTATTTCATTCATTATATGAAGAAAGTAGCCAAGGAGGACAAATTAAAGAAAAGGAAATCAAAGGCATTACCCCTAGGTTTGATGGTTCAGACTCTGCTGAATCATCTGGAGGTTACTGATCTTGAACCAGTTGACATAAATCAGTCCAGATACAAGAAGGAGATTGATCATGCAATTCCTGGACTTGATGATGATGAAGAGATTGCTGGGGAGGCTACTGATGATGATAATGATGGAGATGATGGTGATGCTGGTGGTGAGCAGGTTCAGCAGACTAAGAAGATATCTATCAAACCTGCTGCACCAAAGAAAGCTGCTGGAAAAAGAAAGGCTGGAACTACAAGGAAGATAACTGAAGTGTTAAAGCCTTCAAAGAAAACGAGAAAGGAAACATCACAGACTACTGAGTCTGCTGAGGGTCAAGTGGAGGTTACTGACCCTGCTGTAGCTACAAATAAAACTGTTGGTGAAATTCTTAGAGAACAACAGAAGGAAGCTAGGAGAAAAAGAAAATTGACTAGAAAAGATGATGATGATGAACCCCTCTCCAAAAGAATGAAGGAAGTCACCAAAAAGAAGAAATATGGCAAGGGGAAAGAGTTGAAAATCTTGGAAGAACAAAAGGTCCAAGAAGAGGCATCAGTAGAAGAAGAAGAGGCTGTTGAGGCTGAGCCCTTAACTATTATTCCACCAGTTGTAATCAGTGATTCTTCACCTGATGAGGTTACTAAGTCTACTGGAAGTGAACAGGTTGTTGTTGAGCAATCTGTTGAAGAATCACAGCAGTCTGCTGTACCAGAGCCTGCTGTAGAAGATGTTATTGGTGAATCTACTGAAGCTACACAGGTTGTTGTTGAGCAATCTGTGGAAGATACACAGCAGTCTACTGATCCTGAGCCTGCTGCAGTATCCACTGAAGAACCACAGCAAACCACTGAACCTGAACCTGCTGTGGTGGTTGAAGAGGTGATTGGAGACTTGATTGAAGAACCTGCAAATTTGGCAATAGTTCAGGGGGAAGGGCAGTCTGCTGCTAACCCTGCTGATGAGCATGTAAGTCAGGGGGAATCAAGTATGATACAGATGGAAGTAGCAGGTACAACTACACAATCACAGCAACCTGCTGATTTTCAAACATCTGTAGAAGAAACCATGAATCTGCTTGTTGGATCCTTTGGAGGTCAACAAGCTACTGGAGCTGCTCCCAGGAGGTCTTTCATGCCCTTTGAAAGGCATGTGAAAGAGAGCAAGAAAACCGAAGAATTTGTGGATCCCAAACTTCAGCAAATTGCTGATTACTTCCAGTGGAAGTTTGGTTTCTACAAAAGACAAAAACCAGCTGCTCAACCAATGACAGATTTTGAAGAATGGGTTTTTGATAAGTTGGGAGTAGAAAACTTGCTGGATCTGGTTGACACCACCCTGCTGCAATCCAGACTGATGGATCTGTTTGATGAGCAACAGAAGGAGGAGGGTATCAAATTTAGAGATCCAAGAGATGGTCCTGATGATTCTTCATCATCATCAGATAGCAGAGGAGATTTTCCCTCTGGACCAGGAGAATCAAGTGGGGCTGCACTAACACATGTACCATCTGTACAACAGTCCACTGATGCTGGTAGATCTGCTGAGGGTCAGCAGACTGGAGAAATGGATGAGGATCTACAAGATCTCACCATGGATGATCTAGAAGCATTGATCACTGAAGGAATCAATTTGAGTACTGGTAGGCTGGCTGATGAACCAAGCACATTTCATGTTGTAGAGCCTACTGCAGATGAACAGAGTGAGGATTTGGATGGAGAAACAGTTGCTGATTTTAATGAACCTAGTACCAGCTCTGAAGAGTCCATTGAATATCAAGATGGATTTGACATTGAAGACACTCTGACTAAAACTGCCATCATCCTGCACAAGATTGGAAATGCTGAAGGTTTCCAAGTGGATAATACCAATATATTCAATCCACAGGAAATTGAAGAGGAGGTACAGGTTGCTGGGATACAAACAGCACCTGGACAAAGGTTGGAACAGGAGGTACAGGCTGCTGAGTCTCAAACAGCACCTGGACAAAGGTTGGAACCAGATTTGGGTTTGGAGGAAACCCCTGTTGTTGATGAGGCTGCTGTAGTGGAGCCTGCTGGAGCCAAGGCCACTGTAGGGAAGGATAGTCAGCAGACTGCTGGTAATGAGGATGAGCAGCTGCTGGACTATGACTACAGTGATGAAGAATTTCAAATTTTTGGAGAAGAAGAAGTTGCTGAAGAACCTGCACAAGATCCTATCCTTGAAGATGTTCTTGGTGCAATGGTTGAGGAAGGACCTCCCCCTGCTGGGAGAGATATGAGTAGAGCAATGGTCTTCAGCAGACAACAGGCACAATACAGAGTTGAGGAGCCTGCTGATGGATCTACTGATAGTAGAATGGCCAGTGGAGTGCCAGTTGAAGTACTAAATGAGTTGAGGACTGTAAGAAATGATATGCAACAGTTAAGAACTCAACTGGACAGACAAGAAAGAAGATTTGAAGAACTGATGACTCTGGTAAATGAAAACAGACAATCTGCTGATACAGCTGCTTCAAACTTTGCTTCCACTCAAAATGCTGTGAATGATATGATATATGATGTAAGATATATCAAGCAAGGGAACACACTGAAGGACAAGTTTTTGAAAGATCAACTTACATCCATTCATCAAAAACTTGACAAGCTTGCTGAAACTGCTGAGCCTGCTGCTGCACAACAATCTGCTGTGCCTGATCCCAAATTTACTGAAAGGATCAACAGACTGGAAGAGACCCTGCAATCAAGGATTACTTCACTTGATACTAGAACTGGAACTATGGCAGGTCAATTACACAGAGTGATAGTATCACAGGAAGCTATTCATGGCCTCATCTCACGTTTTGTTGATGATGTCACTAAGGGGGAAGAGGGCCAATCAGCTGCAGCAAAGGAGGCTGCCAGACTCTTTGCACAGAAGAGATGGACTGATGATACAAATGCTTTTAGGCAACCTGCACCTGGTAGATTGCAACTCACTGATGATCTCCTATCACAGTACAAGAAAGTGTTTCATAACAGAAGGAGACCTTATCGTGACATGGGATTTCATGAAGGTCTTAACTCTTTCTTGAGTTTGAAGTTTTGGGAGGCAAGGATTAAAGCTTTAAGAGCAAATACCAGAGGTAGAAGAAGTAGCAAAGGTGAAAAGGTGCTGCCAATTACAAAAGCAAAGGATTCACTGAATGAATTTAAGGAACTGTATATGAAGTTTGGCTTCAGGGTGAATCAGATCAATCTCATCTTGCCTGAAGCATGGAACTGGTGGAAACAAGTCAATCACTATATTGATTTTACACTAATTGAGAATGAATGGATGATTGAAATGATAGAAGAGATCAGAGCCTATCAAGAGCAAACTGAGAAGGCTAAACAAGAAAGAGAGAAGAGACAGTAGATCAGCATATTTACTTTATTTTATCTTTGCTGATGCTAGACTGTAATACTGTGAACAAATACTTATAATGAGAATTGACTGAATTTGTTCTGTTTTTGTTTTTATCTTTTTGCTTTGCTGATTAGGTGAGGGTAGTGGCATCATCACCAAAAAGGGGGAAATTGTTGGACTTATTTCTTAGTTTTGATGATGAGTGCCATACTAGCTGTTATAGTGCAAAGGCAAAAAGATGTCTAGATAAAATGTATAGGTTTATTAGAGTTTGATTCATAAATAGGTTTGATCAAACAAGCACTGTAAAAGGCTGCTGACTGTTTATCAGCAGACTGATCTAGGTCAGTAGGGTAGATAGGTCAGTAGACTGGTCTGGAACCTGCTGAAGACTGAAGACTGAAGGCTGAGGGTTCAAACTCAGTAAATGAAGGCTAAGGGATCAAACTTAGTATTTAATATCAAGGATATGGAATCAGAATTTAGGCGAGTCTGTGATGACCTAAACTGATTACATATACCTTGTGTAGAAGGTCTAAGTTCCACAAGTTGGATGATGTTTGGAACTTGGTTATATTTAAAATGATGTAATCTAACTTCACAAACAAAAGTTGGATAAAAGGAATCAGCTGCATTATATTTTACAGACAAAAATATGATGATCAGCAGACTGATTGGTATTACAGCAGACTGATGAACCTGCTGATATATATACCTCGATTAATTCAAGATTATTTGAAGATTACATGGATAAGGACAGCCAACTACCTCTGACTTATCAAGCAAATCAAAGGCTGAGATTAAAAAGACGTTGGGATGATCTACATTCTTATCCATTGGATACAAGTCAAAGGGGTGGACAGACTGCACTGTCAAAAAGTAATCCTGACAGTGTCAGTCCTATGAATAGTGACAGTGCAGATGGGACAAATACAAGGAACGGTCACATTTGAATTTCAAATTCAAGTCACATGCATTCCTACCTATAAATAGAGGACTTTCAACTCAAGAAGAAGATGATGAATTTTGGAATAAACTTCAAGTGATAACACTGAGCTGAAAAACACCCTGCTGAACTTACTGAGCTTAAGGCTGCTGATCTAGTTATTTTCTTCAAGTGCATTCTGTGTTCAAGCCGCATCAAGCATACACACTTGAAGACTGCAAGCTGCTGATTACATCATCCTAATCAAGCTGCTGCAATTGAATCATTTATTTGATTCATTCTTTATTTTATAAAGAGCCTGCTGAAGACAGTGAAGCATCTGTTAGGTGTGAAAGACTGTTGGTTTGTGGTGGAGCTGGTGAAGAGGCAATACTACCCTTCAAGGACCAGTGGAAGACTCAGGAGCAGCAATCCTACCTGTTCCCAGTTTTCAGTTTGTGAAGCCATAGTTATTGGTGAAGGACAAGCAACCTAGGATTCTTTGTAACAGATAACTCAAAGATCACTAGTGAATTTCCTCCAACATCACAGGAGAAGAGTGGACGTACAGGATTACATCACCTGGAACCACTATAAAAATCTCTCTACTTACTTACTGCATTTACTTTCTGCACTTAATTATTATTCACATCAACCTGCTGAATCTAGAAACTGAAATCACACACATACACTACTGAGTATCTAATACTTAGTAACATATTTAACAACAAGTAACAAGGCTTAATTTTGATATTATTCCGCTGCACAAATTCAGCAAACTGAACTGTCAATAGACTACTGTTTATCAGCAGGCTACTGAGGTCTCAGCAGACTACTGAAGTATCAGCAGGCTGCTGAAGTTGCAGAATTTGTTAACTCCAAAGTTTTAAGTGTTAAGTTTATTCACCCCCCCCTCTAAACTTAACTAAAGCCTTTTCAAGGGACCAACACATTCGATCAAAACCTTTGATTTCTAGGAGCATTTCATTCGAAAGACATTGAATCTACCATTAAAACTAGATTGACGTTTCTGGCAATTTCATTTGAAAAAACATTGAATCTACCATTCGATTTCTACAAATTTACAACCGAAATGCACACAAGTAGATACTTACATGATTTGTTTAATATTTTTAGGATACTTACATGATTACGATCAAAGTAATGTTTACTCTTGCAGTTTCCGGTAATGTTTTATCTTCTCCGGTGAAACTCCGGCAAGACCTACGGCGAATTTCTTAGGTTGTTGAATCTACTTTGTGTCAAATGAAAATTAAAGAGAAGTAATGAATTAGAGTTGGTGTTTAAAGGATTTTTAAAAAGTGAAGGGTAGAAGTTAAAAAGTGTGAGACTAAAGTGTTTAAGTTTTAAAACATTAGGGACTAAAGTGTATATTTTTTAAAAGTTTCCAAATTGATTGTTTTTAGGTGGTGCCTTGAGTGATTTGGTGGTGTGGAAAAGTATATGCAAAATAGTAAATTAAAGGATGCTGATAGTGTAGATATAAAAATTTTGTGTGACATAATATATATGTTACGTACTGCATTTGTCTCGAAATTAAATTCATTTTATATTATTTCCTATACAAAATGATAGGAAATGATATAAATAAATAAGTAAATGAAATATCTTAGAAATTTAAAGATTTAATTATTTATAATTAAATGGCTATGTAGATATACAAAATATATATGGAAAATATTATATTTGTCACATACTAAATATGTCGTTAAATCTAAGTATTTTTATATTATTTCCTACATTAAATATTGGGAATAATATATAAGTCAATAAATCATAAAAATCTCCTAAAAATCAATTAATTAGGAGATTTTATTGATTTATAATAAATGTGGGGATCTTCTAGAAATTGCAAGAGCCAATTAGGAGAGTCTGGACGCATTAAATATGGATATTGTGGGAATCAATCGGAGTGTGGACACATTAAATGAGTGTGGACGCATTAAATGCGAATTAATTCCAATGCACTCATCCAGCACTATAAATAAGAGAGGCATTAGTCATTTGCAAAGACAGAAACACAGAGCATTAACACAGAAAAGGAAGTATCAAGCACTCCATTCAAGCATTCAAGCACCAAGAAGGAGGGGATCTAGGGAGCACAAGGAGCATTCAAGTGTTCTTCCATCTTTGAGGATTCTCCATCAAATCTGGCGTTCTTAAACATCACTTGAAGATCATCCACCAAGAAATCCGGAGTTCTTCAACCAGCTTCGAGGATCTTACAACCTAATCAGGAGGGCGAAGGTGAGTCAAAGCACTTCTTCGAATCTCTACCCAAATCAAACATTCTTCCACCATATTCGGGAGAAAGCAACCAAAGTCAAGATCTTCCGCCATATCTGTGAGAGAACCACAGATTCAAGATCTTCCGCCATACTCAGGAGGAATCAACCAAAGTCCGTTTCTTCCGCCATATTCGGGAGTAATCAACCACAAAGTCAAAATCTTCCGCCATATCCGAAGGAAATCAACCAAAGTCAAGATCTTCCGCTAAATCCGGGAGTCCAATAATTGTCAACAGTTAAAGAGGAGAATCAAAGGATTCTAGAGATTGTAACCGCTTTTTTATTTCATAAGTTAATACACATTTCATTTGTTACAATTTTGTGTTAAAAATTTATGGCATGCGCGGTGGGACCGATCTCTCCTTTCATCTCTCATTTCCAAAGAACTCAAGAACAAATGGCACCAAAGGTTGCTTCTACCGCTCCGAAGGTTGCTGCTGCAAAGACTATGGCTTCGAAGGGTGATGCTGCTAAGGTTGTTTTCCTATCACTCGTAGCATGTCAAAGGAGTTTGGCATCCCCCTCGTTTTCCTGCAGGAAACTTCTGAGTCCGCGTCACCAATGGCCGCTGACGTAATGATGACGAATTCCACCACTCTGGAGGAGCATATTGCTAGCCTCACAAAGGCTATTGAAGCCCTCACGTCTCATGTTCAAACTCAAGACATGCAAATTGTGAAGCTCACAAACAAACTTGATTCCATTAGAGATACAAGTAAGGGGAAAGAGGTGGAGCATGATGAAGAGGACGAGCACGATGTCACTTCCAAGGATCAAGAAGCCTCTAAATCATTCTGCATGACGAATAACTTGAGGGTTGCTCCAAAAAACTCTTTCAAGGACCAGGAAGGCTCCAAGTCCTTTACCTTGGCAAGCAATCTGAAGATCTCCCCCGACGGAACCATTCCTATCAGCCAGCTACAGGAGTTCATCATGGGGATGATCAATGACATGGTTGGAGGGGCCATGAAGTCATCTCAGACTTACATCAAGCCATACACCTAAAGGATTGACAATCTGAAAATTCCTGCCGGTTATCAACCACCAAATTTCCAGCAATTAGACGGGAAAGGCAACCCGAAGCAACACGTCTCCCATTTCATTGAAACTTGCAACAATGTTGGGACCTATGGAGATCACCTGGTGAAGCAATTTGTGCGTTCTCTCAAAGGCAATGCTTTTGATTGGTACACTGATCTCGCCCCTGCCTCTCTGGATAGTTGGGAGTAAATTGAGAAGATCTTTCTCAATTGTTTCTACAGTACTCGTAGAACTGTGAGTATGGTGGAGCTGACCAAATCCCGCCAGTGGAAAGAAGAGAAGGTATTGGCGTACATTAACAGATGGAGAAGTCTAAGTCTTAACTGCAAAGACCAATTGTCTGAAGCCTCTGCCATTGAGATGTGCATCCAGGGCATGCACTGGGGTTTGCAATACATCTTCAAAGGGATTCTCCCGAAATCATTTGAGGACTTAGCCACTCGTGCGCATGATATGGAGTTAAGCATTGATGCCAATGGAGGTCAGGCCCCTGTTCAAGATCCAAGAAAAGGGAAATAAAAACAAGAAATTAAGAAATCCGTGAAAGCTTCTCCCAAAATGGAGAAGAAGGATTCCAACGCTACCACCGTAGCTCCAGTAAAAGTTAACAACCCAGCGTCAAGCCAACCTGAATGGAGGAAGGTTGAGCCCTGACAATTTGAAAGACGGAGGCCAACTCTGAGTGAAAGGCAACAGAGGAAGTATCCATTCTTCGATTCTGATGTACCCGCAATTTTTGATGAGTTGTTGAAATTGAAACTCAATGAACTTCCAAAAACAAAGCGTCTGGAGGATGCAGCAAGAGCCCACAAAGTTAAATATTTCAAATATAATCTCTTATTTGGTCATCCCATCGAAAAATGCATTGTCTTCAAGGACAAGGTTATGCCTTTTGCCGAGGAAGGAAAGATCGTGCTTGAAGAAGAGAAGGCAAGCACAAATCAAATCACCGTAGCAGAGCCGACAAATGGTCATTGCATGACAATCCAATTTGGATCACTCGACCCTGTTGAGATTAAATTCAATGACTCTCTACCCATAGCTAAGAAGAATCTGGAACGTCTCCCAAACAAACAAAAGTCATTGCGGAAGAAAAGAAAACCCCGAAGACTGTTGAACAAGACGATGATGGATGGATTCTGGTGACTCGCAAGAAAAAACAAAGGAAGTCACCTTGCTCCAAATTGGAAGAACCAAAGACGATTTGTTACAAGTCTTCCAAGCCAAGAAGAGGCCGAAGGGCAAGAAAGCTGAGAAGAAATCAAAGGAAGGTAAACAAGAAAGTGAAGAGCATCTTCCCTGAAGGGGTTGAGTACAAACGCCCTCTTACTACAATCACCTTATTGGAGTACATGCCCAAAAGAGTCCTCGAAGTTGAGACGACTGAAGAAAACTTAGAGGATGACGTTGTCTCATGTTATGCTATCCATGCAGAAGAAAGAGATGATGCAAAGGAAAATGAAGACTAGCCGGCTGAGTAAGAGGATTCCAACAATGCAAAGCTCGCTTGCACGGTTGAGATCACCTTCACAGATGATGACATGCTTCTCGGATCAGCACCCCATAACAGCCCGCTATTTGTCACAGCATACATGCGTGAACAAAAAGTTAATTGCGTGTTACTAGATGGAGGATCAGCTGTCAACATATTGCCGCTCCGAGTAATGAAAGAGTTGGGTGTCTCTATGGATGAACTCTCCGACAATCGCCTTATGATCCATGGATTCAACAAAGGGGGACAAATAGCCATTGGCGTGATCCGACTTGACATCTTGATTGATGAGCTATCTTCAAGTGCACTGTTCTATGTGATTGACGCCAGAACATCTTACAACATGTTGCTAGGGAGGCCGTGGTTACACGAGAATGGAGTCATCCCTTCAACCCTTCATTAATGTTTTAAGTATTGGCGTAATGGTGTGTTAAGAAAGGTCGTTACTGATGAAAAACCTTTCACTGAAGCCGAAACTTACTTTGCTGATGCAAAATTCTACCTGAAGCCGGCTCATTTGAAGATAGTAGGCACTTCCAAGTCACGAGAAAAAGATGATGAGGAGAAGGCCACACCGTCAGAAGATAAGAGGGAGTTTGGCAAGGATGGAGAGACAAAATCATCACCGCCTCAACACCAAAAATCCAAAGCGAAGAGTGGACTGACACTTCCACTTCCCAAGATCAATGCCTTACAGACGGATGCTCCTCTACAGGGGTTTACCCGTCCTAAAAAAGTTCCGGTTATAGAACATGGAGCATTGCCAGCCAAAAGAAAGGAAGGTTTTGATCCCATTGCTTACAAACTCCTCGCAAAGGTAGCAAACAGATCCCGAAGCCCTGCTTTAAAAATGAGGGCAAAAAACGAAGAATCTGGAGAAATGCAAAAATCCACAAAAGCTAATGTTCTGGTTATTGGGTCCCGAAAGGGTCTGGGGTATAATCCCTCACCGCCTGTCCGTATCTCAATAAGGAAGGCAACCAATAACTATATTGGAGTTGAAGATGAATCATCGTCATCAAACATCCCAGAACCTGTACATGAAAGGCCATCGGTGTTTGAGAGGTTGCAACCCAAGAAAGAACGTGTCTCGGTCATTAAAAGGGTTTCGATCATGACCAAGAACCCGCCAAAATCTAAGGGTGTCAAGAGCCGAAAATGATCAACACACATGCATGCTTCCGGAAAGGAGATGACAAACATTGACTCCAAAGAAATCAAGAGCCTGATCTCATCTAGAATGAGGCGTCATACATGTCTTCTCGTTCATTGTGGAAATATAATGAAGGCTAAAATGCGCTTGGTGGTGTACACTAAAACTGATGCCAAGCACAATATGGAGGATGTGCATCCGACACGTTGAGATAATGAGCCTAAAAAAAGCATTGGATCCTCATATGTTTTCACCGTCGGCGAAGAATCCAACCCCGCCAAAACTAAAATGATGTTAGAAGAAGTCACGGAACTTGATTCCATCTATCATATCACCTTGGAAAATGATGAGATTGAAGAAGATGCTGAAGAAGCACCCCCGGAACTAGAAGAAGGGGTCAAGTCCACAGTGGATGAGTTAAAAGAAATCAACCTTGGCACCGAGGAGCCACGACCGACATTCGTCAGTGCTCTTTTGTCTCCAGAAGAAGAAGAAATATACCTCGAAATCCTCCAAGAATAGAAGGATGTCTTTGTTTGGACGTACAAAGAGATGCCCGGGCTTGATCCAAAGATAGTTGTCCATCAGTTGTCCGTAAAGAAAGGATCACGCCCTGTCAAACAGGCTCAAAGGAGATTTAGGCCGTATCTTGTCCCACTCAAGAGGCAAAAGTCAACAAGCTCATTGAAGCATGCTTCATCCGTGAGGTTAAGTATCCAACATGGATCTCGAGCATCGTCCCCGTGAGAAAGAAGAATGGTCATATTCACGTCTGTGTGGATTTCCGGGACATGAACAATGCATGCCCAAAGGATTATTTTCCCTTGACAATCACCGAGCCGATGGTAGATGCAAAAACGGGTCATGAGGCTTTGTCCTTCATGGACGGATCGTCTGGGTATATTCAAATTCGAATGGCTCCTGAAGATGAAGAATTCACTGCATTTCGAACGCCTAAAGGAATCTACTGTTACAAAGTGATGCCTTTTAGCCTAAAGAATGCGGGGCAACTTACCAATGTGCCATGCAGAAGATCTTTGATGACATGCTACACCAACACGTTGAATGCTATGTCGATGACTTGGTTGTAAAGTCGAAGAAGAAGGCTGATGTTAAGGGTGATTTTATGCGATTTATAACGTTATATTTTATAGTGATTCTCTCCATATTCGTATAATTTGCATAGAAATTAAGTGTTTAATTGAATTATTGAGCAAGTGAGTTTTTAAACGGGTTGATCGCAAAGTTAGTGGACTTATGGGATTTTATTGTTGATTTTATATTAATTTGGATGATATTACACTTTGCCATGTTTTATTATCTTGTAGATACACGAAATTGGTTCAAAAGAGGATTAAAAGATGTTAAGGATCGGAGTTGTATGAAGGAAAAGAGATAGAGATGGAAAAAACCAGATTTGAAGTAAAATGAACGTGCGTCCATTTCCCCGTCCAGTGGACGGGCGTTGTTAAGGGTGATTTTATACGTTTTATAAGGATATATTTTATGTCAATATTCCCCATATTCTTAGGTTTTTCATAGAAATCGAGCTAATAATCGATTAATTGAGTAAATGGTGTTTCTAATAGGTTAAATTGCAAAACGTAGCGATTTATGTGTTTAAATCATGATTTTATATTATTTTAGGATTGTGTTACGCTTTGGTATGTTTTTCCTACATTATAGATACACATTGTTGATGGAAAGGATGATTTTAAAGAGATGAATTCGAGTGGAAAATCCCGAAATATACTCGTAATACGACGGGCTAATCAAAAAGGCGTTTTCTGAAGAAGAGTCCTTAATGAAAGTTGTAGATTTTTCCGAGAGCTTTTTTATGACATTCGGATCATAATTTTTGGAGGTCTACAACTCAAGATATGAATTTTAGAAGTTTGAGTCCATGCAGTGAACTAGCGTTCAGATTTCTAAATACCGCCTCTCTTTTCTATAAAAGCAGCCCTTGGTCCAACCCTAATTCATCATTCACGCATACACAATTCCAGCCGCACTCTTTAACAGAGAAGCAGCCGCATCAATACCAATTAGAAGATGATCTCTTCCAATCCAATGATCATGATCAACATCATGGTTGTTGGCTAAGCACATCGCGGTGGGACAACGGATGAAACCGATCAACATCAACACCAACTAGAGAGATTTTTGCTACATGTTTAGTGAGTAAAGTTATAGTTTTTTATCAATTGGATATTGTTTTTTATCGTTTACGTTTTATTCGAATCGAGAGATCGATGAAACCATCTTTTATGCTTTGAATTTATATGAAAATATTGTTCAAGTTGTGACCTTTTCAATTGATGCGATTGATTATGTTTCAAGAGATTGATCATAGTTAGTTGAGTAGGAGTATTAGAAATAATCTCGTGATCGTGTTTTGCATGTCGTTTTGTTTTACTTGAAAAAGAAAACGAAACCCTAGAATTCGTTTAGAGAAATTTAATCGAATTCGTGATAGATCATTACTAAAAATTATATCTTTAACTTGCCGTCTAGTTGGGGTTGGGTTGATTGATCGGTGGATTCCCGTTGCCTTGCCGTTGTTTTAATTATTTGATAAACCAAATAGTTCGTATCAATCGTTGATTGCTAAGTTTAGTTGTTTTAAGATTATAGTTGTTTTTCACTGTTTTAAGCATAATTTAGGTTCCTAGTTACTGTTCATCGTCTTAGTTACTGTTCATCGTATTTACTGTTCATCGTAGTTACTGTTCATTAATTCATAATTAGTATAAATCTTAGTTTTAATTAATAGTCGTGACATAATCGATAGAATAATTGTTCATTGATCCGATAAACATTCCACTCCCTTAGGACGACCCGTTAACATCCTATACTACGATCCTTATACTTGGGGTGTTTCGGTTATAAATTGTAAAACTCGTTTTTACCGAACAGGCGTCTATGCAAGTGAACGAGCGTCCGGGCTGGAATATTTGATTCAGAGTTCTCCCTAAATTAGTGGACGAGCGTCTGATTTATAGGAGGACGGGCGTCAGGTCATGTCTCGGCCCGATTCGAAGATTTTAAAGCCTCTGGACGGGCGTTCAACCCATCAAACGGGCGTCCAGCCGGCCGACATAGCAGTACCGCCTTAAAATTCTATATATAGCTGCGTTATTTACAACAATTACATCAGATTTTCGAACCCTAAACCCTAGGGGCGGCTCAGTTTTTATTGTTTTTATTTTCTAGCTAAATTCAAACACTCTTTATGTATTTTTACTCAAACAATTCGATCTTCAAGAGGATGCTAAGAGGCTAGACCTCTATTGAACAAGCGTTGTGAAGCCATCCGATCAACAATTCAGTTTCGTTTCTCGATTGTCTTGTGAGTTTTTAATTCAAGTTGTTTCTTTATTATGTTTATCATATTTTTGTGCAATTTACATCGAAATATCTTTCCATGTTGATTGTTTATATTGATGAGAATCATATTACACCCTAGATCACCATAATAAAGAATAGATCTTTAATCTAATTAACGAGAGTTGTTAGGTTAGATTTCTAGGTTAGAAACTTATAAATTTCACTCCTTTGGTTAGAAAGCACTAATCTTTAGATCGAAAGATAGAAGATTAATAGGCGAACTTGTCTAAGAAATTAGGAGTTCATACCTTGGCTAGGTGAATCACAACTTGGTTAGAAATCACAAGATAATCTCGATAGAAATTGATAGTTGTAGGATAGGTGGATCAATAGCTTGTTCGTTCGTAAACCATTGATTAAACCACTTGAATTTGAATTGCTTAGTAAATTTACAATCTTTATTTCGTAATAGATTTAGAATAGACTTAGTTTAGATAATTTGTTCGCAACCATACTTTTCCTGGCTTTAGATCTCGATCTTCTGTCCAGTTATTCTTATTTGTAGTTTCGTGTTTTTCGTTTCAGTTTTCACTGTTTTATTTTCATACCTTTTTAGTAGTAATCGTGACATAGTTAGGTTAGATAATAAAACTAGATTAAACAACCCCGATTCCCCGTAAGATCGACCCGGTATCAACCTCTATACTACGATCCCTACACTTGGGGTATACCGGATTTATAAATTTATTACTTGTTTAGTTTGCTTAGATAAAATCCGTGACAAGTTTTTGGCGCCGTTGCCGGGGAACCGGACGGTTGTCTAGTTTTATTTTATTTTATTTGTTTTTAGTTTCTATTTTTCGTAGGGTAAAAATTTCTGTTTCGTTTCTGTTCCAGTAAATGGGCGTCTGGGGTAATGGACGCCCGTCCAGTTAAGTTTTCATAACTTTGTTCATTTTTACCCAGTCAGACGAGCGTCTGGTTATCCAGACGTCCGTCCTGCTCATCTTCCAGGCAGACGCCCGTCCAGTAGTCTGGACGCCCGTCTGACCCCTTTTCTTTAAAAAATTTTCTCGGGTTTAACCTTTGATTAAAAGGTTAAACAACTAGATTTTGGTTTTGGTTTATGCAAACTCGGAGTCAAAAGGGGCCACTACTCTATACCCCTGACCTCGAGCGGACCATAGTCCGACCAAACAGGAGAAGACTTCGTTTTGCGGACCTCCCTGACGAAGAGAACACAGACGATCGAGGTATCGAGCAAGATCTAGCTCAAGAGATCGAAAATATAGTCATTATGGCTGCTGAAGATAGACGTACGTTGGCTGACTACGCCATGCCTGGCGAAGTCAGGGTCAACCCGGCTATCGTTCTACCAACCATCACTGCACCTACTTTTGAACTGAAACCCGTGCTCATTCAGATGATGCAGCATGCATCTATCTTCCACGGTTATCAGTCAGAAAATCCTCATACTCACTTACACACGTTTCTAGAGATATGCGGTACAACTCGCATCCAAGGAGTAAGTGAGGATGCTATAAAACTTAAACTGTTTCCATTTTCCTTACGAGGGGAAGCAAAAGAGTGGTACCACTCTCTCCCTTCTGAAACTATCACTACCTGGGCGGAACTCGAGAAAGAGTTCCTAAGTCAATACTTCCCACCTTCTAAGACAGGCCAATGTTTAAGTGATATTTTCACATTCTGCCAGAAGGAAAATGAGTCATTTTTCGAGTGCTGGAAGAGGTTTAAGTCTCTTCTTAGAAAGTGTCCCCATCATGGCTTGCCCTTACAAAGGCAAGTCAATACTTTTTTCAGTGGATTGGCCGAGCTCACTAATAGTTCTTCTGGTGGGACATTTTTAAGGAAAACACCTGAAGATGGGTGGGCATTATTCGAGGATATTGCCAAATAAAATTATGCCCCCTCGTATCAAGCAATCCAAGCACCTCCTCCTCCCAAGATTGAGGAGGTGAATATGCAAAGTCTGATCGCCATGCTGCAAAAGCAGATGGCAGCTTCTCAAATTTCTCCTAATCCGATCAATCAGAATCCTTCCATTCAACAGAACTCTCAAGTTCTGTATTGTGAAAATTGTTGTCAGACTGGCCATATGGTTGGCCAGTGTCAATTTGTCCCCCCTCTTCTTATCAAGTTAATACTGTTCATGACAATGGACAGTATAATCCAGTCACATGTCAGAACTGTGACAATGTGGGGCATACATCTCGTTTCTGTCCCATGAACGGACAGAGTGCTGAAGAAAACGCTTTCTCTGGCCAGATCAATCAGAGGTTTAATAATCAATTCTCTGGCCAGAGTAATCCTCAAAACCAGGGTTTCGGTCAAAATCAAAATTTCAGTCCAAATTTGAATTTTAATCAAAGTCAAAACTTCAATCGAAACCCTACTTACAACCAGAACCAGAACTCCAATTTTTCCAATCAGAATCAGAGGTTCAGTCAGAATTAGCCTAACAATTCTAATTCTACATTTCAGAATCGGCCCAGCCAGCCTTATCCGCAGAACATCCAAAACTCTCAAGGCCCCTCACACTCGAATGATATCCAAGCTGAATGGAGCTCCTTTCGGGAAGAGCAAAATAAAGCCATCCAACTCCTGATGAGCACAAACAAGAATCTTGAGAGGCAACTAGGGAAATTAGCTGAATAGTTAGCTTCTAGACCCCCAGGGCAGTTGCCCAGCTTCACAGAAAAGAATCCGAAGGGTGGTCAAGTTGCTCAGACCGATCTGAATAATAGCCAATGCACTGACCTGGTACCTTCAATTCCATACGGTAGAGAAGAGGCCAGTGCAATGAACTTAAGGTCAGGTACTCAACTAAGTGGTCCCCGTCACCAGGGAAACCACTAACCCCTCCTGCCAGCGATAAGGCAGGAGGGGAAGTCGAGCACCTACGTTCCCCTTGGCTGCAAGAGAATACTCAGGTGGCTGATCCCCTGAGAGGTGAAAAAGTTGGAAGTCCTCAGGTGGCTGAACCCCTGAGGAATGAAGAATCAAGTGAGAGTCAGGAGGCTGATCCCCTGACTAGTAAGACGAATGAAAAAGTGGTGAGGTGGAAGGATTTGGAAGACAAAGCTGTCAGTACATCCTCGAAGAAAGCCTTTTCTGAGAGTGACTTGAAAAAGCTTCCATTTCCACCTAGGAAGAGCAACATCTCCTTGAATGAGGATAAAAAGTATGAGAAGGTGCTAAACCTTCTGAAAAATACTCAGGTTAATCTTCCATTATCCGAGGTTTTGGTTGAGATTCCGAAGTATACCAAGTTCATCAAGGATGTTGTCTCTTCTAAGAAGAAGTTAGCAGACATGGATCGGTTGATTGGTGAGGATTGCTCTATGATCAATTACCAAGATCTACCAACCAAGAGGGGTGACCCTGGGAAATTTGTGCTCACATTGCTGATGGAAGGCCTAGTCTTCCCAAACTCTTTATGTGACCTGGGTGCATCCATAAGCCTGATGCCATTGTCTGTCTGCAAACAGCTTGGGTTAGACAATCTTCTGGAACCCACCACCATGAATCTTCAATTCACGGATAGATCTTCTAAGAAAGCTGCGGGAATATTAAAGGACGTGTTAGTTCAAATTGATAGATTTACCTTCCTGGTTGACTGGTACGTTCTGGACATAGAAAAGGACGAGAATGTCCCTCTAATTCTTGGGAGACCTTTTCTGTCTACAGCCAGAGCCCTCATTGATTGTGATGGTGGGCAAGTGACGATACGAGTTGGCGAGCAAGAGGTGAGTTACAATGTTTCCAAAGCTAGCCAGAAACCCTCTGAAAGACCGACCGGCTTCTCCATTGACGATATGTCTGATGACTTCAATGATTTCATGGAAAATCAAGTCATGGCTGTTGCAACTGAATACGAGCGACTGGTGGAGAAGCTGAATAATAATGGTGTGGTGAATCTAGAACAGTTAGAAGCTGAATTAGAGGATGAGTTGTTGAAATGAGAAGCTTTGGCAGTGGGACCACTAAGTAAACTCAGCGATGTTGAGTTGAAAAGTGGAGATCTTAAATCAAGTTTGGAAGATCCCCCTGCAGATCTGGTATTGAAGTCGTTGCCTAAACATCTAAAGTATGTGTTTTTAAGAGAAGGTGACAAGCTTCCATTAATTATATCTGCCAAGCTGTCTCGATTAGAAGAAATGAAGCTATTAAACGTCTTGAAGAAGAATGAGAAAGCCTTTGGTTGGCAAGTAGGAGACATCAGAGGGATATCTCCTGACATCTGTATGCATAAAATCAAGACTGAAGAGGGTGCGAAATGTGCTAGACAGCCCCAGAGGAGGCTCAACCCTCATATGCAAGAGGTGGTCAAGAAGGAGATTATCAAGCTTTTAGATATGGGTATCATATACGCAATCGCTGACAGTGAATGGGTATCCCCTACTCAGGTACTTCCCAAGAAGGGAGGAATTACTATTGAGAAGAATGAGAAGGGAGAAGAAATATCATTGAGGCTCATTACTGGTTACAGAGTCTGCATTGATTATAGGAAACTCAATGAGGTAACAATGAAAGATCATTTCCCCCTTCCATTCATTGATCAGATGCTTGAGCGTCTGGACGGACATGCATTCTACTGTTTCCTGGACGGATATTCAGGATATTTTCAGATACCCATCGATCCAGTTGACTAAGAAAAGACCACTTTCACCTGCCCTTATGGTACATTCGCTTACAGGCGGATGCCATTGGTCTTTACAATGCTCCAGCTACATTTCAAAGATGTATGCTGGCTATCTTTGACGGGCTAGTTGAAAAGTGTATGGAAATTTTCATGGATGATTTTTCGGTCTTTGGTCAATCCTTCGATGATTGCCTTACTAATCTTGACCAGGTCTTATCCAGATGTGTGGAAAAGAACTTAGTACTAAATTGGGAAAAGTGCCATTTCATGGTAGATGAGGGAATAGTTCTTGGCCACAAGATCTCCGCCAAAGGTATTGAGGTAGACAAAGCCAAAGTAGAAGCTATCGAGAAGATGATTTATCCTAAGAATGTGCGCGAAGTCAGAGGTTTTCTTGGACATGTCGGTTTCTACAGGAGATTCATTCAGGACTTTTCCAAGATAGCCAAGCCTCTGTCTACACTACTTAAAGAAGATGTTTTATTCGATTTTGATGAAAGTTGCAAGCAAGCATTTGAGGAGCTTAAAAGTCGTTTAATCTCGGCGCCGATCCTTATTTCTCCTGACTGGAATCTCCCCTTCGAGCTTATGTGCGATGCGTCAAACTATGCTGTTGGCGCAGTCTTAGGACAAAGAATAAAAGGGAAATTCCAGCCAATCTATTACGCCAGTCACACACTGAATCCGTCTCAAATAAACTACACGACGACTGAAAAGGAATTATTGGCCTTTGTCTTCGCTATGGACAAATTTCGTAGTTACTTGCTTGGTGCTCAAGTGATTGTGTGGACTGATCACGCTACTTTGCGATATCTCATGACAAAGAAGGAGGCTAAACCGCGCTTACTACGTTGGATACTGACCCTACAAAAGTTCGATGTCCCGATCAAAGAAAAAAAGGGCAGTGAAAACGTAGTGGCTGATCACGTTTCAAGAATGTTGAGTGAGGAAAAGGATGGCCCTGACGATATAGATCTTTACTTTCCTCTGGAGAATATCATGCTTATCGACGGTTGTGCTCCAAATGTTCCATGGTATTCTTCCATCGTAAACTACCTTCATTCCCAATATCTTGATCCAGAGTTTTCCTATCAGGAGAAGAAGAAATTCTTCTCTGATTTGAAAACATACGTTTGGGATGAACCTTACCTCTTCAAGATTTGTAAAGATGGTTTGCTGAGAAGATGTGTTCCCGAATCTGAGCAACGTGATATTATTGAGCAATGCCACAGTGGACCTACCGGTGGTCACTTTGGACCTTGGAAAACCGTTGCTAAGATCTTTCAATCCGGCTTCTATTGGCCCATGATCTTTAAAGATACAGAAGCTTTCTGTAAAGGTTGTGATAGGTGTCAAAGAACCGGAACTTTAACAAGGCATTTCGACATGCCATTGAAACCCATCCTAGAATGCGAAGTCTTTGATGTACGGGGCATCGATTTTATGGGACCATTCCCATCATCTTGTGGGAATAAATACATCTTAGTCTGCGTGGATTACGTATCGAAATGGGTGGAGGCTCGAGCCACGACTCACAATGATCATAAGACGGTCATGAAGTTTCTAAAGAAAAACATCTTCGTTAGATTCGGGTGTCCACGCGCCTTGATTAGTGATGAAGGGACACACTTTTGCAACCGACCTCTGGAGAAAGTGCTTGAGAAATATGGTGTCCGGCATAAAACTGGTACACCATATCATCCTATGACTAGTGGTCAGGTTGAAAGAAGCAACCAAAGTTTAAAGAGGATCCTGGAGAAAACAGTTAACAGTCATAGAAAAGACTGGAGTCTAAAGTTGGATGATGTACTGTGGGCATATCGAACTGCCTATAAGACCCCCATGGGTACATCACCCTATCAAATGGTTTATGGTAAACCATGCCACTTACCAATCGAGTTAGAGCATAGAGCGTATTTGGCCACGAAGTTTTTGAACTTCGATACCCAATCTTGTGGAAAACTTCGATTGCAACAGTTGCATGAGTTAGACGAATTTAGACTTCAGGCCTACGAAAGTCCTAGGATAAGTAAGGAAAAGACAAAACTCCTTCACGATGCCAAAATCAAGAAGCGAGAATTTCAAGTAGGGGAACAAGTTTTATTGTACAATTCCAGGTTACATCTGTTCCCTGGTAAGCTGAGGACACGATGGTCCGGTCCCTTTGAAATTCTCCAAATCATTCCTGGAGGTGTTTTAGAACTACGAGGTTATGGTGACCAACCGTTCCGAGTGAATGGTCGGAGGTGCAAGCATTACATTGGTCAAGCCAAGGAACAGCCTTTGATTGTTCGATTCCTCGATATCCTCGGGTGTGGTACTTCAGAAGTCGATAAATTTGACGAGTTTTCGCCCGATTTTTTTTTCTGAGGATGACGGTAGTGGTCCCTCTGAAGAAGTTCTAGCAGGTAGTTGGGACATGGAAGAGTTTGAGAAGGAGCAACGGTTGAAGCGTCGTCAGAAGAAGAAGAAATCAACCATGGGAAGGTTTAAGCGTGTGTGGAAGGCAATTAGAGAATTCACCCCATGTGTTAGATGTTGTTTCTGCAGCCACAATACTGATCAAAGCCTACATGAGGTAGTGGCTGGCAGAAAAGTTAAATGGCCTGATCCAGGCTGAGCTAAAAGAGTGTCGAGCTAACGACATTAACCAAAAGCGCCACTAGGAGGCATCCTAGATATCCTTTATTATATTAGGACTCTCTTTTATGTTGTTTCTTTTCTTTGATTTAGTTTTTATCTTAAGTCTAATTAAGATTTTGTTTGAATCTATTCAGTTTAGCTGTGTTTTTAGATATGGATTATGGAGTTCTACCAGAGGAGTTTCCTTTCATTAGTAGGATCTCACTTATCACTCTAGGTGACGGACCCGGAGGGACTATCATTTTGGACGTAGACTTTGATATTAGTACCCGCATCAGGACCGTTACGTATGTTCTCATTGTACCCCGATCTTCGGGAGGTGGAGATTTTAGCTCAGAGGACCTGCAGAAGATTAATAGGCAAACTTGTCTAAGAAATTAGGAGTTCATACCTTGGCTAGGTGAATCACAACTTGGTTAGAAATCACAAGATAATCTCGGTAGAAATTGATAGTTGTAGGATAGGTGGATCAATAGCTTTTTCGTTCGTAAACCATTGATTAAACCACTTGAATTTGAATTGCTTAGTAAATTTACAATCTTTATATCGTAATAGATTTAGAATAGACTTAGTTTAGATAATTTGTTCGCAACCATACTTTTCCTGGCTTTAGATCTCAATCTTCTGTCCAGTTATTCTTATTTGTAGTTTCGTGTTTTTCGTTTTAGTTTTCACTGTTTTATTTTCATAACTTTTTAGTAGTAATCGTGACATAGTTAGGTTAGATAATAAAACTAGATTAAACAACCCCGATTCCCCGTAAGATCGACCCGGTATCAACCTCTATACTACGATCCCTACACTTGGGGTATACCGGATTTATAAATTTATTACTTGTTTATTTTGCTTAGGACCGTTACGTATGTTCTCATTGTACCCCGATCTTCGGGAGGTGGAGATTTTAGCTCAGAGGACCTGCAGGAGACTTTAGGACGACCGTATACAATCCTCAATGATCCGATGCTGACTGATTTGGCGCTAGTGCTGCAAGCTGAGCATTTCCAAGGAGTGGATGTTGCTGGCGAGGACTGGGCTCTACAGGACGAGTATGATTTTCCTCCTGCTATTAACATGCTCCGCCATCTAATCCGGATTGTGGATTGGGCGGAGATTTACGATGACTAGCGTCGTTAGGTTGTTTCGTCGAGCAAACGACGTTAACCAAAAGCGCTCGGTGGGAGGAAACCCACTATTTTCTAGTGTTTTTATGTGTTTTTCAGTTTTTATTTATTATCTGAAGTTTTGTATGAATTTTTTATAATAAAATAAGAGTTTGAATTTGATTTGAATTTTTTTTTTATGTTTTTGTTAAAATCTGCCTCAGGCGTGCGTCCATGCCATTGGACGCCCGTCTGATCTGTGTCTGCCTTGGACGAGCGTCCAAACTTCCTGAACGCCCGTCCGTCCTTTGCAAATATTGGACGAGCGTCCAAGTTTCTTGAACGCCCTTCTGCCAGATTCCCTCCAACTCTGTTCAAAAATTGACAACCTGGACGAGCGTCTGAATATCTGGACGCCCGTCCAGTTCATAAGATCCCCAGCTGAACGCCCGTCCAGTTTCATGGACGCCCGTTCGGACCTGCGTCTATAAATACCCCTGCTTCCCAAATTCATTCGAACTCAGAATTTTCAAATTGCACAACCCGACTTTTGCCCTCCTTTTGCCCTAAATTCTTCGTTTCTAAACCAAATTGGGCGACTCAAAGTCCTACAAACAGCTCTCAATCCCTTCTTTTTGATTTTTCAAACCAGATCCTCCAACACACAACCGTTATTTCGATCCAATACCCTAGCTCGTGCGGTTTCATAGAAGGAAAAATTGAATTTTTGTGTTCGATTTGGCATTGTTTAGGCTTCTAATCTTCTTTATCATCATCCCATCATCCTAATTGGTACGTTTTTATCAACTTTTCTTAGATTATTTCACGTTTTTCTGAGTTCGATCTTCGAGTCGACTCTTTTATTGAATTTTGCCTTATTTGTTTTTTTTTCTCTCGTTTTGTTTTTGTCTCTTGTTCTGTTGATGATTGGGATGATATTGATGGTTATGGATGGGTTGCATTGTGGTTTTGGTGTTGGTTTGGTGTGTTTTGGTTTTGAAATCCCGTTTGGACGATAAACGGGTGGTTTGTTTGACTTGTGGTTTGGGATGATTGTTGGTTTAGCCTAAGTTAATCATGGTGCGTAAAGGGGCTCAAAAGAGGCATGGTAAGGGAGTTGCCACTGAACCGAGTAAGAGGCAAAAGGTCATAGATCCTGCCTTAGTTGATCCTAACCGAGGTGTGCTTATACGAGAACGCCTTCCTAGGGCTACACAAGCTCCATCTAGAGCACCACTGCGTGATGAGTCGAAATCTAGTTCGGATACTGATGATGATGTGCCTTTGGTGAGATTTCCTAGGGGCGACTGGAGTGGTGAGGCATCTAGGCCTAGACAGGAGAAGGCTAGTGGAGGGGTTGAGCCACCTAGACAGAACGTTAGACCCCCAGTTCCTATGCCATTAGCTCGTCGGTTCATAAACCCTAAGGCTCTGGATGTGTACAACAAGCATTATATAGCCCGAACGATGTTGATTGAGAGGGCTGTTTTAGAGACTCAGGTTGATCCTTTATTTGTGAAATTATTGAGGGATAGGAAGTGGGGAGCATTGATGGTAACCCCGACGACTCCGGTTAATGCTACATTGGTCCGAGAGTTTTATGCCAATTGCTCGGAAACGGATTTGGAAGCCGGAGTTGTGATGGTTCAGGGAGTAAAGGTGCCGTTTACGCATAAGGTTACACTACAAGAAATTTGGTTTTTAATGACGGGAATCCTCGTCATTAAATGCTCGATTCCTGTCACTAAAGACTTTTAATGACGGGTTTTTCCTCTTATGGTTGCTTCTCTAGATAAAGGTGAATTATGACGGGAAAGGGATTCCCGTCATTAATTGCATGACACATTCAATGACGGTACGATCCCGTCATTTAAAAAATTTATTTCATAACGGCCTATACTGTCATTAACTAGGTCATTTTCCCTCATTAAATCATGATTTAATGAGGACGGGTCCTCTCATTATAACAATTGAATGACTACATAGCCCCTCATTATTATAATATTTTCCTCTCATTATTTTTCCAGATGTTGTTTAGTATATGCTTTTACTAATGTTTATTACTGTCATTAAAAAGTCTATTCCGTCATTAAGTAGGTTCCGTTATAAATATTGATACACATTTGATAACGGGATATATTCTCACTAACAAGTACTTGTAATGACCGCAAGTTTTGTCATTATAATACAATTTAACCATCATTACTATTACTTTTATAACAATACAAGCACTCATTAAATATCATACGTTAATGAAGGCTAGCATCATTATTGTTAATGATGGCCTCACTATGTCATAAGAGAATGTACCATTACAAATAAAATATTAAAATGTTACTGCTACCTTTTAGAACCCAAAATTACTTCAAAATAAATCAACCAAATATAAGCTACATTAAATAAACATATATTCATATACAAAACAGACGCACAATAGTAGTTCCCAATGATTCCAATTGGGATGGTTACATATATGCATTATAAAAGGATTTCAAAATATCATATCCAAAGTCCAAATGTCTAAACATAATTATAGATCATTTGGTGTTACGCCAAAATACCATACACCGTCAAAATATAAGCAAAACCGTGTATGCGTCGTAAGATGTGATAGATAGAAATACTTTGCTACATTTTCTTCAAAAAGCATCAAAACATACTCTGCATATAAATTAGCAATAATCAATAAAGAAAAAATTGTAACAACTTAACTAAATATTAAAATAAAGAAAAAAATCGATGTGAGACGATCTCATTTGGTAAGCATTGAAATAAGATCACATGCAGAGATCACTCACAATAAATTTGCATGGAAGCATCTATTTATACTATAATAATTGGCTTAGATACTGCATTATTGTTTTGGCTCAGACAAACTAAGACTTGGTAGACATGAAACATAAAATTCAAGCAAACTGATGCAAAGCTGAATCTTTAACCAATCATTCACATTCCATTTTCATATAACACAAATGACAAATAGACCAGGCTTAATATCTACGAGGAAGACCGACTGTAAGACTAAACAAGCAAACGTATTGTTAACACTAGAATGATGCAAACAGGTCCTGAACACAAACAACATATGCAGATAGATAGTTATTCAAAATATAAAAAATATAAACAAACAATAAGATCAAAGATTATATATATGCAAACATATAGCATTCTTATCCTTGAAATTAATTCATTATGTTCATCATTTTCAGTACATAAATCAATGGTATAACAGAACACAACGACAAATGAATTTAAACAGTACATGAACTTCCACATTGGAATTTCAAGAGTCATATGATTTGTATTCAGATCAATCATGAATTTCCAGTTTTATGTTAATTAGATGCAAAGGCATCAAATTCAGCACTTAGCAAATACACAACATCTCCACTAAAAAAATGCATAACAAGAAATTCAGCTTTATGCTCATATTTCAATAAATATAATAAGTTCAGAATTATCATTTCAAGATTCACATCCGATTCATGGGCAAACCAAATCAAAAATCATAGTTCACATTTCCAGAAAAATCAAAGATAGATGCAAGGTAAGTTACTTGCATTTCTGGAGTATCAGAACATATTGTCCAAAATCAGATTGTTCAAATGCATTCATATCAAATTCGCGACATACGCCATGAACCCCATATTGTACGGCAAGTTAGATATAATCATAAAAGCAGTTTAGGCATTTTAACAAATAAGCAGACCGATGCATAAGACCTAATAACAAGTATCTCTCAAGTAAACATGCTATGAAACATGTAATAGTCAAAATATATAGCAGGACATATCGAAGGACATCACTAGAATCTCATGCATAAAGCCATAAACCTAAAACCACAAAGTCTCTAGTAATAAACATTAAAATTTAAGGTATTCCTTCTCTAAAGAGGTTATTCATTTATATACACTTGTTTTTCTTTAATTCAGTATTATGCCTAGATTATAGGTTATGAAATACTACATACCTGAATCAAAGCTATTCAAGGTCATTGATACAAGCTGGAGGCTCCTTTGAGGTTGGTTGATCTTCCTTCCTCATGTTGATCAAAATACTTTCAATTTCCTCAACGCGTCTTCTAAGATCATTACTTTCATCTTCTTTCTTGTGAAGTTTATCCTTAAGTTCTTTTATATGAGCAGCCTGAGGATCGTTAAAATGTTTCCTCTTTATTCCACCTCCAAAACCAAATACATTGCTATGTTTTTTGTGGTCCAAAGCAAGTTTCAACCACATCAATAGGTGACAATGATGCATTGGCTTGAACAATCTTGATTATCTCATCCTACAAAGCTCAATCTCTATTTGTCAAAAAAGTTATTGTCATAAATGATACACAAATGCATAAATGTTAGTATTGATACTTACATATTTTTCTTGCTCTCTTGGTTCAACAAACTTTCAATTTTTTTGTCTAGTCGCATAAAAGATTTTCGCAATGTCAAGTGGGGCATCTTCCTTACCTCCCTGGAATAATTAAATCAGACAAGTGAAAAACTAAATATCAATTAATTAACGTAATAAATCGATCACAGTAGTAACTGTGGAATAACTACCATCTCATATATGATTTGTCTATGCGGCTGGCTTCCGGTTCGATGATTCATCACACCTTTGAAACGATTATCAGAATTTCGAGAACTGATTTTCTACATTGAATCACAAAACAGTATTAATTACAGTCTGTTTTACATGAAACGTAACCAAATTAGACTGTTATAAGCTGGAAATTTGTCCTTCTACTTCAACCCGGTTTGATCCGGTTTCGGATTTTTACCAAAGACATAAATGTCTCCATCAAAGAATGAAGAAAGTAGAAGGAACACAAGCTAGAACACAAGTTACACAACCAAAAATCAGAGAAATGGGATGAAATTATATACTGCAAAAGTAGCATGAAATTAACAAAAATCATCTCAAGACATCAATAAATCAAGACACTACGCATTTACCGATTTAACCAGGAAAAAAACTCTAAGCTCAAATCAATGGAAAGAATGTATCTTTTAAAGAGAGCAACTATAAGATACAAGAATAAACACATGCACAGTTAGCAATGAAATCTTGATATTTATTTTTAGTTTTTTCCCAATCTTGAACATACCTTGAACTTATCACTTAAAAACTTTTCAGTGACAAGCCAGTTCTAATCTTTAGCATTCAAACCCGGAGGAACATTTTTCAATGCAAGCCCTTTAGTATTGCAAGGTTTCACAAACTTTGTATTCAAAGATGACCTCCATGCTGTCCACAAAATACCCATATGCTCCAAAGTATGTTCACGGTATAACTCCATATCAGGATTGGAAAAACATTCCTATGAAAGATCATAAAAAGTAGGATTAATTCCACCAAAACCATTATGAAAACCACCTCTAGTTCACATCCAAATGTAATATGTCAGATATGTAAGTAAAGCATAGAGAATTCATTTCACATACCTTTACCATAGCCCACATGTGTTCCTTTTCACTTTTTGTCACATCCTTCCAATTATGCACTCGTATAGGACATATTTGCTTGTCTCGCACAATTTTCCCCAAGTGTCTAGACCAACATTCATGATTAGATCCTACCGCGCGATTGTTGTAAAAATTAATTGCAAGCTTTTCTCCACTTTTCAGAGAGACGATTTTTTTGTTCTTATTTGTTCCTCTAACTTTTCTCACTTTTTCAGCTGTTGAATGTAATGAATAACTTTATCACTAAAAACTATATCCACATTTTAATTACACATGTGATTCATGATAGAAAACATGTTATGCATATCATACATACCTTCAACACTATTTTCACCATGATTACCATCATTTGTAATCACATCTCTAGCTTGTGAATCACTGGGTGCAGAAACTGAAAAAGCACAACATAAAATAAAGATAAAGATAAATGAATAAAACAAAATCAAATCAATGAACTAATTAATGTTTACCGAGTGATGGATTGTCTTGGGGCAATTTGAAGTGCAATGGTTGTACAGTTGAATCCTTATGTAGATAGATGGATATATCCTCCACATTTTCTTGTTCTTTCAGCAAACCCAACAAATCTTTGTCATTTCTCAAAGGCTTACCATTCTCATCTGTAATTTGGATTCCAAAGGTATAAATGTCAATGAACCTTTGACATATGCTCAAGACATCCAAAAAAGAACTTTCTTCTGTTATATTTCTTTCTTCCCATTTGTCTTCACCATAATGGACAAAAAGATTGTGGACTCCATTACAGCCTTCAAGAAGGAAAAAATACTTGTTACAATTATATCAATTTACAATACAATCCAAGTTTTTTGTTAAAATTTACACGTTACCCGTCCTTCCATGATTGCACAAATTATTTGTTCTTTCCTCTACGGCTTCTATCCTCTTACTTCCATTTGGAACATTTAATGTTTTTTTTCCACAGTTGCGATCCTTGGCCAGCTGACCAGGTGCAAGGAAAGAAACAGGTTTCTGTATCATGCTATTTTTACTTTTTGGGATCATCTGTTGACACAAAAATCACTTAATAAATGCTTCAAGAAAACATGTGCAATATAACAACAAAAAAGTATCCACATGCCATACACGTAGAATCTCTTTTTCTAAACTGAAAAATTGTTGTGAAATTTGACTAATTTGTGATAATACAGGTTCATCTAAGACTCAAAAACATGTCAAGCATGTGTTAAGGATCATATCTGAAGGATCAAGCATGCGTTCAGCATGTACACATGCAAATTGTAATGATAAGTTTTTGACTCGAAACACATTTCAAGCCTCATGTTGAGAGTATTTTTAGCACATAAACAACAACATTCTTGTTCTCATAGGCAACATAACAAGAACATTTTAAGACTCAAAATTTATGGTAGAAATGGATAGCAAGGCTTACTTTTTTGCTACCAAGAACAGGGATAGCAAGACTTGATTGGTAAAACAACGTTAAGTTTTCATTTGTGCAAGAAGTACAAAAACCAGAGGTAGAAGAAAAAATACCTATACCCTATAAACTCTTAGACATCCAAACACTTACCGTAAAAGGTCTCTCCGATAAAATAAAAAGAAAAAAAGCGCCGATTCAAACAGATTGTTCCATGCTCTGGACAGTAATCCTCTTTTCAATTTCAGCCTGAGATTTTGATTCAAGCTCATTTTCTATCACATACGGTACTCCTCTTTATATGTAATTGATGATGTTGGTTTTTTATTTAAATTTTAGGGCTCAATTGCGAAGAGATAATCAAATTCGATTGGAAACAGAGTGTTTGAGATGCAGCCACAAATCAAGGTGGGTTATTCTCTAATCTAACCTAACAACCATTCATTTCATGTAAGTTAAATTTTCTGTTAGATTAGATGGTTTGTGTGAGGTATGAATGTAATATTTTAATTCTTTGCATTAAACCACTTTTTGTGAAAATTGGAATTTTTTGGGGACATTCTTGTAATGAATACGAGAGACTACACCTTATATGTGTTGAATGTGGTCAATATGTGCAACTTTTTTTGATATGGCAGAGCTGTATTGAGGGCTGGTTTGAGCTGTCCCTAGTGTGTTAACCTCAAAATGACCATTAATGTTTTTGGGCTCATGTCAGTTCTTGCCGATGGTGTTGGAGTGATCTGCTTTTGGTTTTCTATTTTAATCATATATGTACATGTTTTGGATGAGTCTAAATGTTTGTCCAAGACATGAATTGCTCTCTGCCTGATGTGCTTGCCAATTTAAACTATGCCCTACATCATGCCTGGTTTGTTTTGGAGAACTTCTTGTGTCGTATAGAAGGTTAATTAGCATCCAAATCTATAGTTAAAATATACTTCATACTTTGTCTTACTGCTACCTACTTTATTGCTTTTCAAGAAAAGAAATTACATCACACACGTTTGGGTTTATTTTGGGGGGTTCCATATATGGTAACAAAAGAAGAGAAATTGGTTTCAACATGAATATTTCTGTTGAGTCCTTGTACAGTCTGCTTGAGATCTTGTATTGTTTGCCTGCTAAAGAGTCAATACTTTACCTTCTCTGTTCATTGAAGTTTTTGTCCATTACCTGGTGCGGTTAATGGTGATAAAAAAACAAGTTGACTGATGATAGGTTTGTGTACTCGTTCGGATCGGAGGACATCGTTCGGACACACGGAGGACGTCCTTTTCGGACACACGGAGGGCATCCTCATTCGGATCGGAGGACAGCGTTCGGATCGGAGGACGTCCTCGTTCGGATTGGAGGGCATCGTTCGGACACATTATGCAAAGGTCTAAGTTAATCTAAAACAGAGATAACATATATGTGGTCAAAATAATTAGTGGTTTTTTTTAGGTGAAATGATATTCTCGTAAAAAAAATTTGGGATTGGGACTAAATTTGGTGGATATTACCCGCCTAAAATTTGGCAAATTTTTAGCGCCATTATGTATAACGAAAATAAACTTCGGATTAATCAGATCAGTTGGTTCCGGATACCGGAGGTTTTAAGTCAAAATTTTTTTTAAAAAATTTCATACTATTTTTTATGAACAGCATAAAATGAAAAAAAAATTATCGTAACACGGTTATGCTAAGTATTATGTATTTTAACCACATATTTTCTCTCTTTGACCGTATTATAAAAAATCATTTCAAAAAAAATATATGAATAATGACGGGAATTTTTTAATTGGACCACTTATAATGGGAAATATGATCACTAATGACGGGAATGAATGTTTGGTCATCAATAAGCAAAATAATATAGTTTCTGTCATTATAACTACCCCTTAATGACGGGATTTGCCTCCTGTCATTATTTTTTGTCATTGAAAGCCATTTTTCTTGTAGTGTTATAAACGAGAAGTATAACTTGGCGCCTTTTGAGGGGTTGGACTATAAGGAGGCGATAAAGGCCAAGCGGGATGCCGGTCAAGATCCATTGGAGGAGTTGAGATTGTTAGTGTGCCCGGAGGTGCCGTGGACACTTAGACCGGGCGGAGATAGGAAAGAGTTGGTGACAACGAGTTGGACGGAGGATTGGAAGGTCCAATGTCGGTTTATTCAGAACATGTTGTTACCTAAGAACAACCTGACTCATTTTCACATTGGTGACCTTGGGATGTTATATGCCTTGAATTTCAAGCTGAATGTTGATGTAGGACAAGCCATTTTTGATGAGATAGCCACGAATCAGAAGGTCTATGCTAGGTGTTTGATTTGTCCACATTTAATCCACAGTCTCTGTCAGGATGCTAGGGTTCCCGAGTACAAAAATGATCACAAGCCGAAGAATCCTAGATGCTTGCAGCGGGAGAAAGTACGATCTTCAGGACAGACTGAGGCTGAGGCATCACGTGAGCCCGGTTCATCTTCAGCACCGCCTCGTGCATCTTCCCTTCCATCTTTATCTCCCTCAGTCCGGATGAGGTTGAGTATGGCTAATAGTATACGGAACTGGATGGAGGATATGAGGACTTCTCAGAACAATATCTTATCGATTTTATGGTGTATAAGTGAGGGCCGGCCTCCGAGGGACGACAGAGTCTTCAACCCGAGCATTATAGATTACGTCTATTCGGATGAGATTGAGCTAGCCATTGCGGATGTTCTTCATGATTCTGAGTCGTCTTCGGATGAGGAGCAGCCTGACTCTCCTACGGGTGGATCACCTCCGGCTGATGATTCTACGGCACCGGGGCAGACCTGATGTTATGTTGCTGATTCTGGCTTATGTATTTCTTTTTGAGATGATTGTATTGTCCTGCTACTTTTCATTACCTGATTCATTGTACTTTTCATGTTAGCTACTGTCTATTTTTCTCGATGAATCTTGTAAGCCTTAAGGCATTTCGTACTTTCCTTTGTGTTTAACATTATTATGCTTTCGATCTTCATAGTAATTGGATGTTTTATCTTTTGATCTGATTCACTTTTACCTTATCCTTTTGTTATCTTTCATTTTGGTATACTTCCCCCGTTTTCCCCGAGATTTTTCCGTGTTTGTCAAGTAGTGCAGGTATATTTCTAGAGGTATTGTCGAGCTAGCGTTTACATCGTGCTGTTACGAGTTATGTTTTTCACTACGAAGGCTCCGACCTGACCAATGATTCGAGTATCTGTTACGATCAGCTAAGTGTTTTTGTTCTTTTTTTCAATTCTGCACAACATGTGTTGTGGTTTAAGTGTGGGGGAATGGTTATGTGTATCTACCATTTGCTTAATTATATTATGATTCTATGCTGAAATGAGCTAAATTTTTCAAAATTATTATTTTTGTTCTGTCCCGAGTAAGCAATGCATAATATATGTTCGTTTTTTTTATAGTCATCGATGCTATATACTGTATGTCCAGTAAGTTAGTTGTTTCACCCGATATATATTTTTCACGAGCCATAGTGAAAGATGAGCTATAATATAAAGCTATACCCCTTTTGATTAGTGATTTTTGTTATCTTATAAGTCGTGTGCTTAGTGCTAACGTATGTATCGTGACGATTATGATAGTTTGTGTTTAGATCCAAAGTATGATATACTGTGAATATCTTAGGTTTGAATGTGATAAGTAAAGCGTAACTAAATTTGTTGAAAAAGTTGAATTTTGAATGAAATAATTGTGTGTGTCGAAAGCTGGTCGATGATTGGAGTGAGGTAGGGCGTATCTCGAATGTCCAATACCACTATGATGACCAAAAGGTCACGACAGTCAGAAAAAGCTGCCTTATGATTTGAGTAAGGTAGGGTATATCTCGAATATCCTATTCTGCTATGACAGGGCAATAGCTCATTCTGATGTGCGTTTAAATGTGAAAATAGTTAAATCAACTTGCAATAAGAAGTGGTATGAATTGATGTAAGACTTAGTTATCGTATACCTTATCCCCAGTATAAACTGATAGATATGTTGTAGGGATTATCCTCTGAGTATATCAGAAAGGTCCTAAATACCTTCTATCATCCTTTTCGGGATATGTCACGTTTTGTAGGATGCATCTTATGAGTGTCATTTATCTCTAGTTTGAAGGGGGTATTAGCTAGTTTGCTTGAAATTTTCAAGTTTGGACCTAGTGGAAGTTTGTTATGGCTTTGCACACACACCGGGGTGAACCTCTAAGTTATTGCATATGTGTTATATGTGCTGAGATGTCTATCTTTTCTCGAGCCTTGATTTTCGTTTTGTTTTGCTCGGGACGAGCAAAAGCTAAGTGTGGGGGAGTTGTTAAGGGTGATTTTATTCGATTTATAACGTTATATTTTATAGTGATTCTCTCCATATTCGTATAATTTGCATAGAAATTAAGTGTTTAATTGAATTATTGAGCAAGTGAGTTTTTAAACGGGTTAATCGCAAAGTTAGTGGACTTATGGGATTTTATTGTTGATTTTATATTAATTTGGATGATATTACACTTTGCCATGTTTTATTATCTTGTAGATACACGAAATTGGTTCAAAAGAGGATTAAAAGAAGTTAAGGATCGGAGTTGTATGAAGGAAAAGAGATAGAGATGGAAAAAACCAGATTTGATGTAAAATGAATGTGCGTCCATTTCCCCGTCCAGTGGACGGGCGTCTATGCAAATGAACGAGCGTCCGGGCTGGAATATTTGATTCAGAGTTCTCCCTAAATTAGTGGACGAGCGTCTGATTTAAAGGAGGACGGGCGTCTGGTCATGACTCGGCCCGATTCGAAGATTTTAAAGCCTCTGGACGGGCGTTCAACCCATCAAACGGGTGTCCAGCCGGCCGACATAGCAGCACCGCCTTAAAATTCTATATATAGCTGCGTTATTTACAACAATTACATCAGATTTTCGAACCCTAAACCCTAGGGGCGGCTCAGTTTTTATTGTTTTTATTTTCTAGCTAGATTCAAACACTCTTTATGTATTTTCACTCAAACAATTCGATCTTCAAGAGGATGCTAAGAGGCTAGACCTCTATTGAACAAGCATTGTGAAGCCATCCGATCAACAATTCAGTTTCGTTTCTCGATTGTCTTGTGAGTTTTTAATTCAAGTTGTTTCTTTATTATGTTTATCATATTTTTGTGCAATTTACATCGAAAGATCTTTGCATGTTGATTGTTTATATTGATGAGAATCATATTAAACCCTAGATCGCCATAATAAAGAATAGATCTTTAATCTAATTAACGAGAGTTGTTAGGATAGATTTCTAGGTTAGAAACTTATAAATTTCACACCTTTGGTTAGAAAGCACTAATCTTTATATCGAAAGATAGAAGATTAATAGGCGAACTTGTCTAAGAAATTAGGAGTTCATACCTTGGCTAGGTGAATCACAACTTGGTTAGAAATCACAAGATAATCTCGATAGAAATTGATAGTTGTAGGATAGGTGGATCAATAGCTTGTTCGTTCGTAAACCATTGATTAAACCACTTGAATTTGAATTGCTTAGTAAATTTACAATCTTTATTTCGTAATAGATTTAGAATAGACTTAGTTTAGATAATTTGTTCGCAACCATACTTTTCCTGGCTTTAGATCTCGATCTTCTGTCCAGTTATTCTTATTTGTAGTTTCATGTTTTTCGTTTTAGTTTTCATTGTTTTATTTTCATACCTTTTTACTAGTAATCGTGACATAGTTAGGTTAGATAATAAAACTAGATTAACCAACCCCGATTCCCCGTAAGATCGACCCGGTATCAACCTCTATACTACAATCCCTACACTTGGGGTATACCGGATTTATAAATTTATTACTTGTTTATTTTGCTTAGATAAAATCCGTGACAGCTGACCACTTGAACGATTTGAGATTAGTCTTTAATAGACTTAGAAGATTCCAACTGAAGATGAACCCACTCAAATGTGCATTCGGTGTCAGTTCAGGGAAGTTTCTTGGCTTTATCGTCCGACATCGAGGAATAGAAATTGACCAGTCCAAAGTGGAAACCATTGTGAAGATGCCTGAGCCTCGTAACTTGCGTGAACTTAGAAGTTTACAGGACAAATTGGCCTATATACGGAGGTTCATATCAAACCTCGCCGGAAGATGCCAACTTTTCAGCCATCTGATGAGGAAGGGAGTTCCGTTTGAATGGGATAACTCATGCAGAAAGGCGTTTGAAAACATTAAAGAATACTTGAGGAATGCTCCGGTCTTGGCGGCCCATGTTAAAGGTAAACCTCTAATCCTTTACATCACAGCGCAAGAACGATCAATAGGTGCAATTCATGCTCAAGAGAACGACAAGGGCAAAGAAAATGCATTATACTATTTGAGCAGAACGATGACTCCACACAAGCTGAAATACTCTCCAATTGAAAAGTTATGCTTTTCACTCATATTCGTTATCCAGAAGCTTAAGCATTATTTTCAAGCTCATACTATGCATCTGGTGTCAAAGGCAAATCTGCTAAAATACCTCATGTCCAAGACAGTATTGTCAGACCGATTGGCGAGATGGTACCTTCAACTATAACAGTTCAAAGTACTATATGTGTCTCAAAAGGCTGTCAAAGGACAAGTGCTCGCAGACTTCTGGGCTGATCACCCTATCTCGGCAGAGTGGGAACTCTCAGACGATCTTCCCGACGAGGATGTCATGGTGATTGAAGTCCTTCCACCTTGGAGGATGTACTTTGATGGGGAAGCACGACGAGATGGGGCTGGCGCAGGGGTCATTTTCATTTCCCCAGAAGGTGAAGTGTTGTCGTACTCCTTCAAACTGACGGAATGTTGCTCCAACAATGTCGCGGAATACAAAGCTTTGATCTTAGGGATCAAGATGGCAATGGCATAAAGCAATGTAGACTAAACATCTACGGAGACTCTCAATTGATCATTAACCAGCTTGAAGGCACCTACAATGTAAAAAAGCCAGAGTTAGTCCCATACTGCAATTATGCAAGAAAAATAATTGCTTACCTGGGCGACGTCACGATTGAACATGTTTCAAGAAAAGAAAATAAGCAAGCCGACGCTCTGGTAAATTTGGCTGCGACACTGGCAATCGGTGATGCAAAGATGCAAGTCCCCATCTGTGAGAAATGGGTGGTTCCTCCATATTTTGAAGAAGATGAGGAAGAAGATAATGAAAGTTATGCCGTGTGCGTCTACGAAATACACCAAGAGGACTGGCGCATCCATTAGTCGAGTACTTGAAACATGGAATTCTCCCTGACGATCAAAAGAAGAAAGTTGACATAAGACGTCGGGCTCCACGCTTCTTTTTTCACAATGATATCTTGTATCGGCGCTCTTTCAAAGGAATCTTTCTTCGTTGCCTTGGAGATGATGAAGCTGTTCACGCCATAGAGGATGCTCACTCTGGGATTTGTGGCGCCCATCAATCCGGTCCGAAACTACATTTTCGCATAAAAAGGATGGGATACTATTGGCCGACCATGGTAAAAGATTTCATGGATTACGCTCGGAAATGTGAAGCATGCCAATTCCATGCTAACTTCATTCACCAGCCTCCTGAGCCGTTGCATCGATCTGTTGTAGCATGGGCATTTGACGCTTGGGGAATGGATATGGTTGGTCCACTGCCGATGTCTTCGGGCCAATATCTCTACATCTTGGCGGCCACCGATTACTTCTCAAAATGGGCTGAAGCTGTTGCACTGCGCCAGGTAAAGAAAGAGGATGTAGTCCGCTTCATTCGGGTAAACATTGTCTATCGCTATGGAGTTTCACGCTACATCATCATGGATAATGGAAAGCAGTACGTGAATAGCTTGGTAAATAAGCTGTGTGAGCAGTTTAGCTTCAAACAACACAAGTCCTCCATGTACAATGCGCTGGCCAACGGACTTGCTGAAGCTTTCAATAAAACGTTATGCAACTTGTTGAAGAAGGTGGTTGCAAGGAATAAGAAAGACTGGCACGAGCGGATGGGCGAAGCACTGTGGGCCTATCGCACAACTTTTCGGACGCCAACTCAAGCCACTCCATATTTGCTTGTATACGGCGTAGTAGTTGTGCTACCTTTAGTGCGGCAAATCCCTTCTCTCAGGATCGCTATGCAAGAGGGTCTAACTGATGAAGAAAATGCGTGCCTTTGCCTTGAAGAGTTGGAAGCATTGGACGAGTAACGGCTTCAGGCTCAGCAAAATCTTGAATGCTACCAAGCCCGGTTGTCAAAGGCATTCAACAAGAAAGTCCGCCCAAGATCCTTCCAAGTTGGTGATACAGTGCTTGCGGTGAGAAGACCTATCATCATGACACACAAGTGCAAAAACAAGTTTACATCAAAGTGGGATGGCCCCTATGTTGTTCGGGAGGTGTATACTAATGCTGCATACAAGTTGGTGGACGAAGACGGTGTCAAGCTCGGCCTAATCAACGGCAAATTTCTCAAGAAGTTCTATGCATAACTCCAGAAATGCTCCTCAGCACGAGCCTAAACTGCAATAATCCTTTTACAATATATATATATATATATATATATATATATATATATATATATATATATATATATATATATATATATATATATATATATATATATATATATATTTGAACTACGTTTGAATTGATCCCCTAAAAGCATTCCTGGGGTACATAGGCAGCTTGGGAAGTTACTCCAAGTTCAGTCATACCAAAACAAAAAAAATACATTCAGAAACATAAAGAGGAAGAGAGTGAACTCCAAGTTCAGTCATATCATACCAAAAAAATTATGGAGATTCATCATACAAAAGGGGTCCTCATACAAGGAAAAGAAAGAAACAAGTCGCAAGGCGTTAAGGGAATAATAGAGTTTTTATTTGATTCATATCAATTAAAATTTTATTACATCTCAAAACAAAAAGCAAGCAGAAAGAAAGAAAGAAAAGAAGTGTTTTTCGAGGGAAGGAACAACAAATTAACTAAACAAGATTATAGTCCAACAACTCTTGGCGGGCAAGCTCAAGCAGCTCTGTCATCTTCTCTAAAGCTTCGTCTTCCCCCGGTTGCAGATGAGGTGCACTCTCGAGCTCATTCAGGCCATTCTGCAATTCAGAGACACGAACGGTCATATTTTTCCATTCCTCTTCACGGCTCGCAAGTAACAAGGCCAGTTGTGCTTCCTTTTTCTTCAGTGTCTCAACTTTCTTCTCCAAGTTCTCCCTTCTGGACACGAGCTCCGCGAGACTTGACTTCGATGATTCGATCTCTTTCAGATGATTTGCCTTGGATGCCTTAAATTCATCAAGTTGTTTAGAAAGGATAGAATGCTTTGCTTCATACAAAGATAAGGTGAGCCTCCCTGCAATGTCCTTCTGAGCTGTACTGTGATGTGACGCGTTTTCATAGAAGGCACCTAGAGAGTTTCCAAGCCAGAAAGGTCCGGCCTACTATGGTGTTTCATCTCGTCAAATATCTTGTAAACATCGTCCTTTTTAGGCCAATTCCTCTAGAAGACAACTGGAGATCTTGGTTTTGAGTCTAGTCCAGAGCATGTTGGTCAGATGTTGATAGCAATCATCGATGATACGTCTGGAGTTAAATTCTGAAACTTCCACAGGAAATAGATGCGGATGAGCAAGAGGTGTCACGGCCGTGCACTTTTAAGAGGCTCTTTGCTTGATGTAACCTTAGAAGTAGTGTGGTTCGATGATGGAGTCATAGCACGCATGTTATCCACACCATTGTCAAGTTCTTGGACAGAAGTCCCTTGAAGGAGTTGAGGAGCTGGCGACGAGACTTCATTTTCTCCATCCGTCACAGGAAAGTAATGATTCTTCTTACTCTCCTGTAGTGCCAAGGCGAAAGGAGCAGGACCATTGGTAGAATTCTCGCTGCGCTCTACACTATCATCCGGGTGAGCATCTGGGTAGACCAACTGCAAAATGAAGATACAAAGTAAAATAGAGGTAATAATAATGAAAAGAGTGAGCTTCAAGGAGTAAGGGATTACCTATCGTTCAGACTCTTCTGGTTGGTCCCCCCTCTTTTGGCGCTTCCAGTTCCTATCACTATGTGAAGAACTCCCACTAGTGCCCAAGACGACGTCAGGACGCCTTTTATCCCTCGATGTAGTACACGTCTCCTTGACTTTCCTAAATACCATAGAGGCAAGGTGGGGAGCCGCATGGGGATATGCTTTCGAAGGATTCGAAGGATTGGTTGGATTTTCTCTATCTTGAGGAACGGTTCTCTTCTTTCTGGCCGTCGTCTTCAAGAACAAAGCTCTCCCATCAATCAAATATGTCTTAGATGTAATATCGTCGGATCAATCATAGATTCACCCGATTACGCAGCGGAATGCATCGGATCTATATCTAAACGAAAACAAAGAACATAAATTAAAGATCTAACTACAAGGGGGTTTAGGAGGCACCCTTTTTATGGTGCTTAACTCCAAGAACGATAGATCTCCAAGAACACGTGTATTGAGAAGCCACAGCCTTCCAACGTGTATCTCCCAGCAACACCAGGTGGATGGTGTTTCCCGCCGCCGGACCTCCTTAATATGCTACCGGAATAATCCCGAATATTATCCCTACTCGAAACCTGAAGTACTTAGTCGAAATATCAACCTAAGTACTACACAATAATGGCGTGTTGATCTGATGTAGTGTATAAGGCTTGGGAGAACTCTCTTTATATAGGAGAGTAAAACTTAACCTCCAAGGATTTAATGATTAAGAGATAATTATTAGATTAATCCTTATTCCAAAATAAAAGATAAATAAAATGATTATCCCAAACAAATAGGATAAATCATATTATTATCTAATATTCCATGAATTATCAATTAACAAATAAAAGATAAATCACATGTTAAATAATTATCCAAGAAAACTAATTTCTTTCTAATTATAACATAAAATGGCGCCACCTTTTAATAAATGAAAGGTCCACACGCATTTTTCCACACCTTGGGCCGAGTCCACGAAAAATTTCTTTTTCCGTGTATTTAATTATCTAGTCCAACTAAACAATTAATCCACATATCAAATTAAATAGTCCAATCCACTATTTAATTATAATCGAGGTGAAACGACGAGAAAACTAATTATGCTATTTTGGGAGCCACGTCGGGGACCATGGACCCATATTCAGTAGCTACAATAAATCGAATAAAATTATTCATCAGACAGAATAATTATATCCAACCTATTAATTCCGGGATTACACCACCATAAGCCCGAAACAGAACTCTATCGAATATAGATAACTTACACTCAATTTATGAGTCGAAAGCGTCCACTGATATAATCAATACATACGGATAAATCCTCCATAGACTGTTCACTTCGATTCGGGATATTTCCGTAAACCCTTCTCGGAACATATTATCCTTATTTACCATTAACCCCCTAGTGATCAATTAGTTCATAACCAATATAATATGAACTTGGCCGATCGATTAGTTTCTAGGGTTAACAAATAAGTGAACTGTCTGTCTACTTCCCGAGGGAAGAATGGATTCCATATCTGTGATAACACAGACTACTCACTCATTCTAGAATAGAGCCAACGAGAAGTGTTGGACCACATACTATGAAGTGATCCTTACTAACACATCAAACTCTACCCTAGTCTAAGCAGTTTTCTGTGATCACCTCAGGATTGAGATTAATCCATATATGATCATCTTGTGATTCGATAAGACTTCTCGATTACGGAATTATATCGAGAACTCAAATCAAATCGGTCCAGCCCTATATGATTATCATCATATATAAATGGCCCATTAGGTACCCTATTACCGACAGTCCGGATAAGACTGCCACACCTAAAATGTTCTGGGCGCATTATTAGTAAATTAATCTAGAGACCCATACTTAGATTAATAAACGCTTCGGACTAAGTTGATTTTAAGTACATCTCACTAACTCAATCCTCTTGTGTATAGCCATACACTGAGTTATGTGATTACATAAATGAGGTACTTAGGGTTTTCAGTAGTGTCTTAATTATAAGCATTCATGCATATAATAAGATGAATTATTACTGTCCTAAAACAATTATATAATTGTCTTTCGGGCACTACACCTAACAATATGTACCATGCACTTTCAGCCACCACGGTCGAAAATCAGAAGAAGAATGGTTGTTCATCTTGCTTGAGCAGGATGGAAGTGGTAGCTTGGAACAACTCTGAAGATCGATGAATTTTCTCCACAAAATTCTAGCTGACTGTATGTGGGTGGTTCAAAGGTTGGCTGCAAGTTTCTTTGGAGTGGTCTGATAAAACCCAAATTGATGTGAAAACCTACAAGGGCTGCATGGCTCGACCCAACACGAACCATTCCAATGTAACACCATAAAGCTTGAGCGAGCAGCAAGAAAAAATGTCCTCACTCAGAGAAATAGTTTGCCATCATTATCTTTGATCTCTGTACGGCTCCTAGTAGCGGCAGTCATGCTCCAATTGATTTCACGACCTCTATGGATAAGCTCCCTAGCGGCATAGTCATCAAAAGGCTTTGATCCTCCTTCTCCTGAATAGCGGATAATGAAGGGACCATCCAAACGAGACGGTACTCTATGATGAGTGTCAAAATATCGGGTCATCCATCCGAACACATAATACCATGGGAGAAATGCGTCTGCTCGTTCCGGGGTCGGCGAATGAACAATCTCCCTTAAAACTCTGTATACACTAACCAGCACGGGGGCAACAAGGGATAACCTCATTCCAGAAGCAATCAGGCTCACCATTTTGAATGTGGAAAGTCTGATGAAGGAACCACTGGTCGGAAGGACAAACAAACACAGCCAACATGCAACAAGAGCCGCCAAGTAGGTCTCGTCTTTTAGCTCTTCATTTACTCCAAGCTCGAGAAAGGGAGTATCGTCTTGGAGTGACCTTGGTCGTGGCTTATCTAGAATGACTCCATCTTGATTATATGTCTTACTTGGTCGGTTCGCTCCTTTTGCTGGCGTTGTAGTAGGCTTGAGATGCTTCAAGGGCAGGCGACACCAAAAATTAATCTATGCAACAACGGGAAGTTGGGGGTTGTAGATGTCTTACTCACCACCCAAGCAACGGAGAAAAGCTACAAACAAGTATTGACAACTCTTGGGGAGAGGCCTCATAGGACGAGCATTGGATCATCTTAGCTCCTGCAAGCTTGGGATGATCTCCTCATAAAAACCTTCGGTGACAGGAAGACCACCAATCTTCCACAAATCCATCAATGAGATGGACACTTCCCCAGCATCAGTATGCAAAGTGTTGGTCTCCGGGCACCAAGCTTCGCAATAGGCACAAAACAACATTCTTATTCCGGGTGTAGGTGAACAAGGATGCATACAAAGCGTCGAACATGAGACTCTTCTTGAGCGCCTCTCCACAACGGGAAAGAACATCCTCAAGCCACTCCCTGTAGCGTTCAACATATCCAAACGCTCCGTGTGTCGTATGTTGGGGACCCCACTGTACCTCCCCATTAATGATACGTCGCCCAAGATTCACAAAGGTGTGTTGGCGAGGGCCCCGATTGTGTATAGACGAACTCAACTTATGGACTGATTCACCCCGCGAAAGTCTATGCTCGGTAGAAATAGATGATGCTGTGATATCATGGGAAGGAGGAACATCAAACTCGATAGAAGGACATATCCGGATCTTGATCCCAGTCTCTATAGCGGCATGAGCATGATGAAGCACAACGAGATATCTCTCACCGTCTCGTGTAATCTCCTTGAATATTGCCATCTGACTGTACGGATCTGTTGCGCATGGTGGTGTCATAAAGTACCCCACTCGCGTTCTTGACTGGCTGGATGACTGGATATGTTATGCAGGGTGGTGTCACTAAGTACCCCACTCGCGTCTCCAGATGTGCTACGTAGGGTGGTGTCACTAAGTACCCCACTCACGTCTCTGACTTCCTGGATGTGCTGCGCAGGGTGGAGCAACCAACTACCCCACTCGCGTCTTGGACCGGCTAAGCATTTCTGGATCTGCTACGCAGGGTGGAGCAACCAACTACCCAACTCACGTCCTCGACCGGCTGAATGTCTGGATCTTCAACGCAGGGTGGTGCCACAAAGTACCCCACTCATGCTCTCGACCAACTGCTTGTCGGACACAGGGTGGTATCACAAAGTATCCCACTCGCGCCCACGAAACGGCCTCCGGTTACCCTGCAAAGCAATGAAAAATAATTAAACCAAAAAAAAAGAAATTTTTTTTTTACTTTAGTCAACTACCGATGAGAAAGACGAAAGTCAATGACAATCGACTTCCAATCAGCAGTCGACATGGCCAGCTAGCCAACTAAAGAGGAGGAATGCCTGGGACTCTCAGTTTTCTTGACTCCTTTGGGTTGAAGAAGAATTGGTGTGCTTGAAAGAGAGGTGAATGTTTCTATATAGGAGAAGATGGAAAGAATCAAGACCCTTCTAAACAATGTGGGACAAAAATTACCCGATTGTGATTGGTTTACAAAAAAAAAAACAAAAAAAGGAAGGGAAAAAAAAGGCGTAGCCGACTTAAAGAAAAGGGATGGTTTCCTTTTTCTTTTACTTTGTCCACGTAGGGAAAAAAAGAAGAAGAAAAGACAATGAAAAAAAGTGTGCTGCCTCATTATCAAAAAAAAATGAAAAAAAGGGGTTATAAAGTCGAGACTCGTCGTTACGGCAAAATTTTACCGGGACAACAACAAGTTTCGAGGGGGCATTTGTAGATATAAAAATTTTGTGTGACATAATATATATGTCATGTACTGCATTTGTCTCGAAATTAAATTCATTTTATATTATTTCATATACAAAATTATAGGAAATGATATAAATAAATAAGTAAATAAAATCTCTTAGAAATTTAAAGATTTAATTATTTATAATTAAATGGCTATGTAGATATACAAAATATATATGTGAAATATTATATTTGTCACATACTACATATGTCGTTAAATCTAAGTATTTTTATATTATTTCCTACATTAAATATTGGGGACAATATAAAAGTCAATAAATCATAAAAATATCTTAAAAATCAATTAATTAGGAGATTTTATGTATTTATAATAAATGTGGAGATCCTCTAGAAATTGCAAGAGCCAATCAGGAGAGTCTGGACGCATTAAATACGGATATTGTAGGAATCAATCAGAGTGTGGACACATTAAATGAGTGTGGACGCATTAAATGCGAATTAATTCCAAGGCACTGATCCAGCACTATAAATAGGAGAGGCATTGGTCATTTGCAGAGACAGAAACATAGAGCATTAACACAGAAAACGGAAGCTCACAAGGATTCAAAATTGGAGAGGAAGCATCAAGCACTCCATTCAAGCATTCAAGCACCAAGAAGGAGGGGATCTAGGGAGCACAAGGAGCATTAAAGTGTTCTTCAATCTTTGAGGATTCTCCATCAAATCCGGCGTTCTTCAACATCACTTGAAGATCATCCACCAAGAAATCCGGAGTTCTTCAACCAGCTTCGAGGATCTTCCAACCTAATCAGGAGGGCGAAGGTGAGTCAAAGCACTTCTTCGAATCTACACCCAAATCAAACATTCTTCCGCCATATTCGGGAGAAAGCAACCAAAGTCAATATCTTCCGCCATAATCGGGAGAGAACAACCACAGATTCAAGATCTTCCGCCATACTCCGGAGGAATCAACCAATGTCCGTTTATTCCGCCATATTCGGAAGTAATCAACCACAAAGTCAAAATCTTCCGCCATATCCGGAGGAAATCAACCAAAGTCAAGATCTTCCGCTAAATCCAGGAGTCTAATAATTGTCAACAATTAAAGAGGAGAATCAAAGGATTCAGGAGATTGTAACCGCTTTTTATTTCATAAGTTAATACAAATTTCATTTGTTACAATTTTGTGTTTTCTTTGTTTATTTTCAGGGATTAACACGAAATTTGTGTTACAGATAGTATTTTCGTGGTGCCGATAGAATATGCCTTAAAAGATTAATAAGCTTCACTCTCGTAAATAAATTTATACTCCCTCCATTTTTTTAACTGTCGCTTTTCAGAATTTGTTTTTTGACTAATATCTGTCATTTTAGATTACCAATACATCATTTATTATTTTTTTCACTTATACCCTCACATTAATTATAGGATTAGTCATTTCATACTAGATATCAAACACATTAATCACTTTCTTAGTTTGTGTTTCTACACAAAAACGAATGATAAAAAACGGAGGGAGTATTATTTTTCTGTTGTATATAGGGGTGGAATAGGGTTAGGACCCATCCCGTAACCCTCTTACGTGATCTGCGTGATCCGCATCCTGGCCCACGAATCCATATCCGAGGTGGTTGGCAGTCGATCAGGACAAGTCCATCAGACAACCGATCCACGGATGAGCCCACCAACAGCCATGCGAGGCCGTGTAAGGCCCGCCGAAGCTAGGGGGCCGAACCACACGATTTCGAGGTTCATTGGGTCCGTCAAGGACCACGCCCGTGAGATATAGAGAAAGAGACTACCACAGATTCGACTAAGGAAAGACAAGGAAGTGAAGGCCAGCGAGGTCGTCAAGGACGCAATCCGCCCACCCGGTCGCGAGCTCGCAACTATAGATAGATATGAAATTGTACTTTTTGTCCTTTACTGTAAATATATGAAACTCAAGTCGGTTATTTCTCTATAAATAAGGCGTCTTGTAACCTCAAAAAATAGGGAATTAATGAAAAACTAAGGCTTACTCTGCCCAATTCACTGTTTATCTTACATTATACTTGCACCAACACTTTCACCACCAAAAATTCCGCAGCACCGCCGTGCACCACCGGAAAGCACCACCTTCATATACTTTTCATAGCTTGATATCCACCATGAACACCACCGCTAAACACCCGAGATAATTTTGACATTATCAGTTGGCTCCGTTACCGGGAAAAAGCAAGCACTCAGCTCTTCACCTGTGTACGACACCGCCGCTTATTCATCAGCTACGGCGGCACCACGAGAATCTTCATCACCTTCATCAAGTTTAGCAACAGCCCTTCATTAAAGGCTTTCAGATTCAGCCTTCTCACCGAGAAAGCTTCATCTTGGACGTTAAATACAAGGTAAACTTCACGATTTTTCTTCAGGATTTACGAGTTAGCATTTGAATCATCAACTCTCTTGTAAGTTTTGATCAAGAAGCACGTCGGGCCTGTTTCCTTCATTTTCAGCTAAGGATTCTCAGTTTAGAATAGTGCTTTGTTTGTTTGAATTTTTTATCCGTTAAATCAAATAAGAACACACGATCTTGTTGGGTTTGCACTTGAGAAATCGTCATTCTCACCATGTTCGTGTTAAGGAATAAATTCATTCAGTTGCTCGTTATTATGGTAAAAGCATGCGCATTTTGGTCTTTATGCTTTTGGGTTTCATTTTGAGCTAAAGCTTTGGTAGCAATTTTCTAGGCTGGTTGTTTGCATATTCTGGGAACTTTGCTGAGATTTGGATTATAGTACGTCGCAACCATAAAAATATATTCTTGGACTTCCCGGTTGAATCATCACAGTTGTCCTTGAATTTCTAGTGAGTCCGTATGTTGGAACGCCCCTCAGCTCACCGGGAAGGTCACTTTCGACAATATCCTGAGCCCGCCGCCTGAAAATTGGATAGTACAAGGTTGGTGAGTATCAGAGCACAATTGGTTATTTGTTAGGGTACTTTTTGGATTTAAGCGCAGACAGCGAATCTGGTTGGGACAAATGGAAAGGAGCAAGGACTTGCAGCTGGTACCCATCACACCAGGAAAAACAACCACTCAGGATCCACCACATGGAAGAAACATGGAGGACACGATTGAAAATCCCACCGCAAATTGGGATCCTTCGCAGCAAGAAGGTAGACTGAAGCATAATGATGCTAGACACATCATCAATCAGAAGGCCAAATCTAAAGAGGGCGCTGCGACCGCAGAGCCTGTTCGCACTAGGCACGCCTGCGAGAAGGCCGCTATCAGCCCCTAGATATCAATACAGAGTCAGGAGGTCGTCCCGGAGAAGATGCCAGACATTAGTGACCCCGAGAATATCGCTGCCCGAAATTATGTTGATTACATCGAAAATATATTCTTTGCCAATGAGCTCCTCATCTCCAAGGGTTTGCCTCCTATACCAATTCCGCCACCACCAAAGGCAGGGATCGGTCCGTACATTGAATTACAGCAGCGAAATCAACTAGGGATAACCCAGCACATTGAAATTGAGGAAGATAGTATCCACTCCGTAGGGAGAAACGGCCCCAAGAAAGTTGACGAATAAAGTATAGAAAGGAGGTCGTGTTAGACCGTATGGGTCACGCGGGAAAAATGACAGTTCACAGGCGCTTGGGCACCGCCCAATTTGAAAGAAACGTCGCAATGCGCTGAGAGGGACTTGGTAACCGAGATGCTCGCCATATTATCAAAGAAAGGTGATCTGAGCGAGAGGAGGAATCGGTATATTATGCGGATTTAGAAGACGTAATCAGGTGAGCTATAATACCTTGTCACAGACAATAATGCAACGAACCGAGCCGCCTCGTCTGTCCCAGATAATATACTGGAAAATGTGCTGAAGGAAATAGAGGAATGAAAGAGGCCGCAGTCAGCTGAGAAAACATCCACTGAGCCAACCCAAGGGATCGATGTACTAGAAGATGAGATTTTTGACTAACTCCCAAGTGAGAGCATCCATTATCTGCTAGGAAATCTATGCGGGAACGCAGTAGAATTCAAAAATTTATTTCTTTTTAACCAGGATCGACTTCGTTTAAACAACAAGCAAAAAAGATGTAGACGGTGAATACCTTGCTTGATCTAAAAGATCGACGCTTTGACCGTCTATAGAGAGTAGTGATGCACGGAGCCGCCCAAGTGTTCGGCCTCTACAGGTGATCCACACGAACAGCCCGCCGGAATCCCATCATGGATTGCTACCAGAAAAACTCGGCTGCTAGACCGACCTTTTCTCCCTCTAAAATCTCACTCGAAGAAGCTCTATATTTTCACAAAAACTATTAGCTCTTGGAATTGTGATGTGCAAAAGAGCTTGACACCCACCTTCTATTTATAGAGGATGGGGCGTCCCCTAGTAGAGTAGAGAGGAAGAAAACCTTTACTAGTCAAATAAGGGAAATATATTTGATTGATTTATCTCATTAATATTCAATATCTTATAATAAATATATTTCCAAGATATTTATTGACAATATCTTATATTGAATATATCTTTATCTTATTACCATAAATCTATTTTTCCAAAATCAATTAATATCTAATATTAATTACATGGTAATCTTATTAATTAAATTGCACAATTCAAATGTATCCTAGACATTAAAAATATGCGCCCCTTCTACCAAAGATTTGGCATCCGGAATATTTTTAATTAATATAATGCTATGATTAATTAATTTGCAAAATCCATGTGTATCAATATACACCATAATTTCGACATACATGTACATTACATGTATATATAGTTAATCAACATAATTAATATGTTGTATTTAATTTATTCATAATAAATAAATACCTCCATATTAATTTACCACTATAACCTTTATAGTCTCGAGATAAACTTTCTTTATCTGGTTATCAACTATAACCATATTTTAATCCGGCTAGATGTTCATATGTGTGTGACCCGATAGGCTTCCGAATATGTTGGCCGTAGACACAAAGTGAAATTTATGAAAATGCCCTTCATGCCTAACGATCACGGGATAGCGTCTAGAAACACACCGTGACCCCAATAATCGGAAGAGTCAAATGCAATGACTACTACCTTTCATGTAAATAGTTACCTTGTAAATAGAATCCTATCACTGTAATAATTTCCATACGATCGTATCTCGAGTGTCAATACATTAACGATCGTATCTTATAATCTGGATATCATGCTCTCTGGAAGTAACTCATTTACTTCCACTTTGCAAGATTCACGAGAGTAAGACATTCCTTATAAGAAGGCCCTTTCGGATATTCACCCCTATTTATAGGGTACGCGATTCCTAGACGACCAAACATGTATACTCCGCATGCTTCAGTATCACAGCCAATCACTACCGCATGATCGCCCTATGGCTAAGGGAAACCTCAATAGTGTCAAAGCATGACAATCCACACCGTGATGTGATGACGGTCAAATTATACATGTAAAAGTCATCAACGTTGACCTTAAATTGAGATTAATAATATATATTTTATATTAAATCACATGTTTATATTTATTATTTAATGTTATGTGATTTATAAGATATAATTTGGTATTTATCTGTTTTTATTTATATTTTGGTATTTATCCGTTTTTATTTAAATATGATTTACTATGGGATAAATATCTATTTTGTAGATTGGGATAATTTTTGGAGGATAAATACAAATGGAAGAATTATATCTCAAGATAAATCAAAGAAAATCCGGAGTGCATTGAAGATAAAGATCGGATAAGCACGAGAAGAGGAGTAAGGAAGAGTTGGTGCCAAAGAAGGGGGCACATAAGGGAGGGGCGCATTTTGCCCTAGAACTTCCGGATCGACTTGGAATTATCCTAACGCGTTTTCATACTTCTTTTGGATTTAGAAAAACTATTTCAGATTGGTTTAGGCTTATCCTATGCAAATTTTTACTCCTATATATTTGTACATACATTACACACGAAAAACACACAATACACACAATTCATAATTAAATCTTCAGTTTTTCTTAGAGCAAGTTTTTTACAAGTTCTGCAGTTATGCAAGTTCTTGTATTTATTTGTTCTTTGTAATTAAGTCCCCCCAATTATTGTTTACTGTTGGAGGTTATTCGTTCTTCACCGAACGATGTAGATCTAAGGATACGATATGAGGCAGTGGGATTCCTTGTCTATAAGGATCCACACGCCCAGATCTGTCATCCGGTGACCTATAGATGACTTTGGTATGATCGACAACCGTGTTTTTAGTAGATCTATATAATTGCTTTATGAGCTTCTATTTTATCCGTTACGTATATAGAGAAATGCTAAGATTTAGGTTTTCGCCGCGTCAATCTAGCCACGTCTTTATGGTGTGATTGTCCACCTAGAATTTCTTATCTTAGTAGGTATGGCTACGGCTACGTTGCTCGTCTGTTTTAAATAGCATATGATTAGGAAATACCAATATAGGGCTCCTAGGTCGGCTCATGAATTGATCTTCCGGGACTTTCAGCGAGATCTAGATCTGTTCTGTATTAGGGAATTGTGCACACCTAGTTATACGTAAATCGTAGATTAACATGAGACCGTGCAGGTAATTGTTAATGGGACAGAGACTGATGCGATCGCTTAGGAAGTACGCCTAATCACAGGAATGTTGCCTAGGTGAGGAATACGGTTAATATCGGCATCCCTAGTTTTGTAAGCGTGTGAGTCATATGAGATGGAGGCCTAAAAAGCGAAGTCACGTGATTTAGCATAGTGATCTAGATGGCCTACCCGGAGCTAGGTCTAGTTTAGGGGATGACTCCCGTAGCCACTATAAAAGAAATACGGATCGGATTAATAGTTGTCGAGTCTACCTTAATTATATAGAATCTCTAGATCCAAACGATAACATGATAATTGGGGAGGTTAATTACGTGTCTTTATTTGTGTTGTGTCGAGTCGTGTCGTTTATCTTTTCTTGTCTTTTCTTGGTCGTTGACCGCCTTTGTGTCCTTGACATGAATGATTAATTGTTTGTATATAAAAGATCCACAATTGGTTCCCTATGGGATCGACCTTGATTCGCTATAGCTATACTACGATGGACCTAGTCCTCTTGCTAGTATTGGTTTATGGTGGTCAAATATTTTATTATCACTTGATCTACGTCATCAAGTTTTTTGGCACCGTTGCCGGGGAACCAACGGTCAATTTTCTATATAAATAATTCTTTTATTCATGTCAAGTTTTCTGTTTTAGAGTCTGTTTTTACGTTTTTGAGTCCCTCTGGTTGTCTGCTCTGTGTAAAAAATTCCAGAATCTGGAACAGCTGGTATCGCTCCCAGCGAGACTGCCTCTCGCTGCCAGCGAGCCTGGTTCTGTTTTTTGGGAGTTCGCGTGTCTGTTTATCTCCGTATGTTTAATCCGTAGGTCTGATAGCAGCATGGGAAACCATGTTAAAATCAGTCCTCGGTCTGTTTTGTTTTTCTTCTGTTTGCAGATACCAGGGAAACAATAATCTGAGTCAGTAAATTTTTGCGGGCGCTGAGAAAATAACCCAGCAACATGTGAAGCTACGAATCTACGATGAGAAAAGTGATGGAAGCAACACCTTTGAAGCACCAAGATGGCTTCGAGAAAATAAATATTAAAAGGTTCGAATTATTCGTGGTACAATGTAGAAGGCAAGGTACTACTTTTTTGCTTATGTTTTACTATCATTTGTTTGTTTGAACATAAGTAAGTCTTTACACGAACCTGAATATGAATCTTAGCTTGGAGTTGGTTTGTAAGATTAATTTTATTAGTGTCGAAGGTTCTGCCCCAAATCTGTCTCATCTAGAGGGTGTAAGGATCATGTAGTAGTTAAAGGAAGTAGTGAATAAAGAGTTCCTCGTAGTTCTGTCAAATCTCATTGTCCTATGCTTGAGATTGCTTCTACTGGCCATGGGAGCAACACTTTGTGTAGTTTTAAGCATTCACAATCTAAAGAAGACGTTGAGTTTTGAGAGAGCATAATGAAACAACATTATAGAGGATACGATTAAAATGGGTCCCTAGGACTAAATCTTCTTAGAATTCACTAGTTCCTAAAATGAGAGCCGAGGTAAGAGCTTAGTATAAATGGTATGGATAAAGTCGATTCCTACGTTTCACAACCAAGGGAAGGGCATTAATCCGCAAATGAATCGAGATTAATAATATATATTTTATATTAAATCACATGTTTATATTTATTATTTAATGTTATGTGATTTATAAGATATAATTTGGTATTTATCTGTTTTTATTTATATTTTGGTATTTATCCGTTTTTATTTAAATATGATTTACTATGGGATAAATATCTATTTTGTAGATTGGGATAATTTTTGGAGGATAAATACAAATGGAAGAATTAAATCTCAAGATAAATCAAAGAAATTCCGGAGTGCATTGAAGATAAAGATCGGATAAGCACGAGAAGAGGAGTAAGAAAGAGTTGGCGCCAAAGAAGGGGGCGCATAAGGGAGGGGCGCATTTTGCCCTAGAGCTTCCGGATTGACTTGGAATTATCCTAACGCATTTTCATACTTCTTTTGGATTTAGGAAAACTATTTTAGATTGGATTAGGCTTATCCTATGCAAATTTTTACTCCTATATATTTGTACATACATTACACACGAAAAACACACAATACACACAATTCATAATTAAATCTTCAGTTTTTCTTAGAGCAAGTTTTTTACAAGTTCTGCAGTTATGTAAGTTCTTGTATTTATTTGTTCTTTGTTCTTTGTAATTAAGTCACCCAATTATTGTTTATTGTTGGAGGTTGTTCGTTTTTCACCGTACGATGTAGATCTAAGGATACGATATGAGGCAGTGGGGATTCCTTGTCTATAAGGATCCACACGCCCAGATCTATCATCCGGTGACCTATAGATGACTTTGGTATGATCGACAACGGTGTTTTTAGTAGGTCTATATAATTGCTTTATGAGCTTCTATTTTATCCGTTACGTATATAGAGAAACGCTAAGATTTAGGTTTTCGCCGCGTCAATCTGGCCACGTTTTTATGGTGTGATTGTCCACCTAGAATTTCTTATCTTAGTAGGTATGGCTACGGCTATGTTGCTCGTCTGTTTTAATTAGCGTATGATTAGGAAATACCAATATAGGGCTCCTATGTCGGCTCATGAATTGATCTTCCGGGACTTTCAACGAGATCTAGATATGTTCTGTATTAGGGAATTGTGCACACCTAGTTATACGTAAATCGTAGACTAACATGAGACCGTGCAGGTAATTGTTAATGGGACAGAGACTGATGCGATCGCTTAGGAAGTACGCCTAATCACAGGAATGTTGCCTAGGTGAGGAATACGGTTAATATCGGCATCCCTAGTTTTGTAAGCGTGTGAGTCATATGAGATGGAGGCCTAAAAAGTGAAGTCACGTGATGTAGCATAGTGATCTAGATGGCCTACCCGGAGCTAGGTCCAGTTTAGGGGATGACTCCCGTAGCCACTATAAAAGAAATACGGATCGGATTAATAGTTGTCGAGTCTAGCTTAATTATATAGAATCTCTAGATCCAAACGATAACATGATAATTGGGGAGGTTAATTATGTGTCTTTATTTGTGTTGTGTCGAGTCGTGTCGTTTATCTTTTCTTGTCTTTTTTTGGTCGTAGACCGCCTTTGTGTCCTTGACATGAATGATTAATTGTTTGTATATAAAAGATCCACAATTGGTTCCCTGTGGGATCGACCTTGATTCGCTATAGCTATACTACGATGGACCTAGTCCTCTTGCTAGTATTGGTTTATGGTGGTCAAGTATTTTTATATCACTTGATCTACGTCATCATGATGCTATGTAGACTCCGGTCATAAGGATAATTACACAACTGCCACATAGTGTGACACTTATCAGTGTAAGTGGGTCAGTCTAACGTATGCATTCTCTAATACACATCCACATACAGTCCAAGTGTCTCCACACTTCGATAGATAAGATCTATCCCTGCCCTAAAGACAGAAGACATCTAATACGTGCTAGCCTATTCGTACTATCAATGCTCTGTTTAATAGTACATCAGCCTAGAGACATTTAAGTATCAAACTTATCAAAGTGATTAGAGATCTCATCTACCATAATCGCTTATCATGGTTTCTCTATCACAGTTTTATACTAAGGACGTTATCATATAACAATTCATAATCGGTTCTCTAAAAGAACATATATATGACAACGGAAAAGCCATTTAATATATGTATAATCATAAAGAAATAGTAGAAATTATCCGACCCGGTCGGATCCAGTCCAATCCGATTGGGTTTAAGACACTACTTCAACATTATCCTCATACTTTTATTATCAGGGAACATCATGTCTCAATGAATGGATCACAACTTTTCAGAGCCGGACAATCTTAGCGACCCAAAATAAGTCCTCCTGGTGTGTAGCCCTAGTAGGCAATATGCAAGGGTAGGCCGTAGCCTGGATCCGCAATCTATAGCAAAAATCGATCAAGAATTGGGATGAACTAAGGAGAAAAATTCTGACAGAATTCGCAACGGCGGAGAGACCTAAGAAAACTGTCTTTTCTTGATTCAACACACTTCCACTAGCGTGTCCGCGCTTTTTTATCGGAATAGATAAGACTGTAAAGAAATTTTTTTTTCGAGCCCCAGAGTATGATAAAAATGAAAGATTCTGTCCACTTTGAATTGATCTTCGTCGATTCCTCGTTCGACTTTTTTAGAGCATGTCCGAGTCAAATAGCAATGATTCGAAGCACTTCTTTTTACACTATTTCGGAAACCTAAGTACTCAATCGTATGGATATGTAAAATATAGGATTTCCAATCCTTGCAGGAAAGGGATACTCAGAAGATTTGTATGACGTCCGACAATGAGAGAATGAATCCAACAAGAGCTACTACGATAGATTCATGCAAGTCTATGATCAAACCAGAAATATTTCAGATGACTAGGCCAGGCCGATATTCCTCACGAGAACCACCGAGATGAGTATGAAAACTCACTTCGCTCTCAATCCTCCTAAAGAGCTACGCGATCTCTTAAAACAAGCAAGCAAGATCGGTCTGACCGAAGCGACCCCTTCGCCCTCCGGGAAAGGAAAATCTAAGAACAACCCTATCCCATCTAGGGAAGATCACAGAGAGGATCGCCGTGAAGACCGCAGCAAAGAGACTGCCCAAGATCGTGAAATTAGAAAGCCTGTTAAGTTCAACGAGGCGATTACACCCCTATAAATACTTTTGCAAAGCAAATCCTTATAGAAATCTGTGATCGAATTGAAAAGCCGAGGCCCATGAGAGCCGATCCTATGCTATGTGATAACACCAAGTATTGTGATTTCCATGAGGATCACGAACACACCATTGATAAGTGTATCTTGCTGAGAAAAATTATTGACAAGATGATCAAGGAAGGAGTCTTAGACAAGTACAAGAAGCATGGCGGGGCTAAGCAAAATGACAGGCCTCCGAGGAAGTATGTTAATGAGATTCGAGTAATCATAGAGGAGTTCCTAGGTAATAACCAGCTTAAAAGCCAGATCAATTCCACCAATGCGTGGGAGTATGAATAGCCAATCATTTTAGCCCCGTCAGAACAGGTGATCTCCTTTGCAAAGAGTGAATTTTCTGGCCCGCCTGGGGCGATGGAGCTAACGATCGTAATTCAAATCGGGATCAACGACACTAGGGTCAACCGAGTCCATTTGGATACTGGAGCCGGAAGGGACATTATGTATCTGGATACTCTTAAACAACTGAAGATTGGGACCTCCAGGCTGAAGCCTTATCCAGGAATGTTTGAAGGCTTTTTGAACGACAAAGTCTCGGTCATGGGAACAATCGATCTGAATGTGGAAATCAATGAATACAAGCCTTACCGCAAGGAGAAAGTGAGTTTTCTGGTAGTTGATTTTCATTCTCATTATGCCGTGATCCTAGGAATCCTAGTACAGAGAAGATTTTAGATGGTCATCTCGAAAGCTCATCAGTGGGCCAACTTCGATACCGATCAAGGGATAGGGCTCCTTGTTAGTCGCCCAAACTTTTGGCTAGACCACATTACTGAAAATCAAGTGGATTACTGGGAGCGAGGCAGTTCCAAAAAGATCAAAATTGACGACGCTGGCTCGTCTGTAGACGCGAGGTGGATTGATGTAGTAAGCGAGGTCGGGTCCGAAAAAAGACATGTCAAAATGATGGAAATAGTTAAAGACGAAGACGAGCCAGGCTTAGGCTCAATCGCCGAGAAAGATGATAACGCTCTAAATAGTACATTTAATTATACATTTATTCACCCTTAATTATGATCAAGATATTATATATAGGCTTGTTATTATATGGAATATGTGTTAAATGCTATGTGCATGTTCCCAAGTTCGTAATTCTGCATCTGTGTGATTATCCAGAAGATTTGGTACTGTTTTGCCTCATTTTATGTGGTTTACAGGATGTACCAAATCTGGAGCACTTTGTTAGTAATACCATCCGCAACGGAAGCGATTTAAGGATCTAGATCTATAATTTACACGTATTAAAATAACTAGATCTACTCTACAAGGGGGTTGTAGAACATACCTCTTGGATCTCAAAATCCAAGTAGAAGAACCGCAATATCAAGAACAAAGGATGGTGTGAAGAGCACCACGATCTTCCGCACGTGTGATCCGAGCAACTCCCGGTGGAAGGAAATCCTCGTCTCGAATCCTTCCGATATGCTACCCGGAAAACCTCCAAGATTTTCCTCCTTACACCCCTTGGCCGAAATTTTCCATTTCTCTCTCTAAGAGATGAAAGTCGAAAATATTTAGTGTGTATTAGGCTTGGGATAACTCTCTTTATATAGGAGAGTAATCCTTGTCCTCCAAGGATTTTATTTTGCAAATAAATAAATCCAATAATTAAAAGATAATCCCATAATATTCTAGAACAAATCTAGAATAATATTTATCTTTATTTCTTACCATAAATATTTATCCAATAAATATTTTGTGCACATGTCTTATTAATTCACAAGAAAACTAATTTCTTGTTTCCTAAAACATGTGGAGGCCGAAAATTACTTATTGACCTAGTCAATATGAATTTCGGCCATAACACACTAATTTCGTCAAGATTATGAAAAATGTCTTTTTCACATATTTAATTATTTAGACCAACTAATTTAATAGTTTACTAAACAATTAATTCACGTATCGTTTTAATTAAATTCTAATAAGAACTAAATTAATATTATTAGGATTCGACGTCCGAGAATAGCTATGCTATATTGGAGGCACGTCGGGGACCATGGACTAATAATTAGCGGCTCCAATAAATCAAATAAATAATTATCTTACGAACAGAATAATTATATTCGATAAATCAATCACAGGAATATGCCACCATAATTCCGTGACTGCACTCCTCCGATTATGAGATTATATTTATCTCCTCATGAGAATGATAATAAGCATCCATTGATATAATCATTACATTTGGATTAATCCTCCATAGACTGTTCATTCTAATTCGGGAAGTTACCGTTAACCCTTTTTAGAACCTCTTATCCTTATTTACAATTAACCCCCTAGTGATCAATTAATTCATACAACTCAATGGTAGCTAATCAGTGTAATATGAACTCCATGGATCGATCAGTTTCTAGGATTAACAAATAAGGGAACTGTCTATCTACTTCCATAAATGGAAGGAATGGATTCCGTATGTGTGATAACACGGACTACTCACTCAATCCAGTACAATGCCAAGATGGGGTAATTCAGATCACAGACTCAGTGTAATCCTTAACCGTCAAGTCAAACCTCATACTGATTCAAGCAGTTGACTATGATCACCTCAGGATTAAGATATATCCATAAATATGATCATCGATTGATTTGATAAGACTTCTCGATTACGGAATTATATCGTGAACTCTAATCAAATTGGTCCAGCCCTATATGATATATCTATCATACATAAATGCCCCACTAGGTTCTCTTAACCGAAAGTCCGATAAGACAATCACACCTATTGTGTTCTGGGTGCATTAATAGCACGTTAAAGGAGAGACCCGATACTCTCGATTAACTTCACTACGGGCTAATTGTATTTTAAGTACATCTTCACTAACTCAATCCTCCTGTGTATATCCCATACACCGAGTTAAGTGATTACATAAACGATATACTTTTGGGTTTTCTTTAGTGTAAATACTACACATCGGTGAATATGAGAATAATAAATATGAATAATAATTTCAATTCATTCATTAAATAAAACAATTACAAATTGTCTTCCGGGCATAACACCTAACAATGTCCCACTTGCACGAAAGCATGTGATTAATTGTTTTAGAGCACACCCTATTATTTAAAATACAACAAACTACATCTCCCACTTGCTCTAAAGCAATGGAGACCCATCCCGTATTCTAGTACTCATTAAGCATATCATAACCATTGTAGATGACAAATTACACTCCGAGTGTGCCGTCGTAGGATAGGTCAGTGACTCGGGGAGTACCTACATCTAAATATCATGGGTCTTAATGATTAGTCAGGTTGTCGGCTCGAGACGATCCGTAGAATCGAAACGTTACCGGTCCATCTAATCATGTGGTACTTTCCCAATATGCTTTTGACCTCTAGTGATTTCGAAAATCCTTATGAGCTACCCCTTCATCGTTTGCACAATGATGTGGTATCGGCTTCCAAATCTAGAATCACTCCCAGATGTGAAAAGGAAATCCTTAAGCTATATCGCCTCTCTAGCTACTACAAAAGCCGCTAATCACCCAACTAGTTAAAGTCGAGTTGGCATTGCTGGATTCCTCCAGGCAATAGCTTCAACACAAGAGTAAACACTGAGCACGAGATCGACTTAACGATCATCCTTAATCTGACTTAAAGTCAAAATCAGTGTATCACACATATCAAAGTTCACACATGAATATGTCCGCATATTATTCCTCGTTCTCTCAAGATACTAAAGGAAATACTAAAATTGCTTTGTTAACCGCCGAATCTAAGATTCGATCAAAGTTGACATTCAATAACCTGACCATCTCTTACTAGAAAGAGAATCTATCCCATTTCTCTTGATCCGAAGATTTAGAGAGTCATTCCTGAGGCATAGGGTAGAACTTCCTCGTTCAATGTTGCATACACAGATGCATCATCTTAACCAATAAGATGGATGGGAAACCAGTGACTGATTCTAATGAATTCGACCGAGTCAAACTCTTTAGGATGTTGTCCAAATCTCTGTTGCAGAGAATTGTGGCATTGTCAGATTCTGACTTCAGATAACACACCCATGTTGATTCCAACTGGTGCAGTGTCATCCTTCACAAACACTAATATATGTATATATTCACTACTCTACTAAAATTGATATCCAGTCTACAAAAGACTTATCAATATTCTGGTCAAATCCACATATTGTAGAAATATATGACTTCCAGTGACCGAGAGGTTTGCTTTTTATCCACAAGTCATCATGTCATAAGTTCATAAGGCAATACCCTTTTGTTTTGAATGAATCTAGACTCCGTTTGTTTGGCAAGAAAGTCTCAGGGAATCACCCCTATTTTCTATTTTTGAACGAAATCATGCAATACTAAGTGGTAAGAGAGTCCAAGGTCTGATTAACTCTCTACTTCTTAGGGAATTACCCCTAGACCACTCAAGCTTTGCTCTGAAAGACAAACTTTCCTATTCATTCTACTCTTTTCCGTGTACATCCAATTACTCCCACTGGGCCTGAGACGCTCAGGTGGTTCTACAAGAGCATTAACAGAACTGGAGTACCGAACTCCATTCACAGGATTATGGCTATTAAACCAACCTCTATTATCAGAATCCTATACTACTCACAAAAGAGCCATAGGTCATCAATCGATCCTCAGACTACAAAGTCCATAGAACCCGTAATAGGCAATGGATAAACCATACTCCCAATACGTACTGGGTGGATCGAAAGTCTGATATAGTTTAGTAGTATTTAGTGTTATCTCCAACAAATGATGTTGGATGTGGTCTGATTTTAATCAGTGAGTAACTACCTTGAGTAAACATACTTCAAGGTTCAAGGTTTTGCTGTTTATGGACTCTATCAGAAAGGATGCAACAGTATAACTGTCTCTTCCCGATTTCAAGAATCCTATATCTAACCTTTATACAAAATAGGGTAAAAGATATATCACGAATGGTCATTGACCGAACGTATGCGTGAAATTCCCAGTCTTACCTTCAAGCACCGTGTGCTAAATGCTTATATTTACGGAAGTGGGGTGAACCGAATCCACACCTTATCCGTAAATTCCAAAGCATATTCTAGGTAGACTTCTCGGTCTTATATTTCAAAGTAGACCGTTATTTCACTTCCAATATCTTTATTGAGTTAAGCAGTGTACTGTAGCACATCTAAAACTATATAAGGCAATTTAATGGTTTCTTTCTTAGTGAGAACATGTCACAATGAGGCAGGCTGAGCATCAGTCTCGAGGACTGTGAATGGCCTATTCCGAGTATAGAATACTCTATCTCTATTGAAAACAGAGAAACCTCAAAATATTTTGGATAAACTTTCCAGAGTGTTTGAATAGTTATCAGACAAGAAGTCACTACTCAGAAGCTCCTACGAGCTTGTATCTTTCATCAGACCCCGAAGGTCGTCATGAACAAGCTATGTTACTTCTTTATAACCATTATTCTTTCCCGATTGAAAGGAAACTTAGTCATTGAACCTTTGAGACAATATAACCAGACTGGGAGAAAGGAATCACCCTGAGCCAGCCTTCGGGTCTTGTCTTTTAGGGACTATGCACTAACTATAGATTATGAAGAAGCGTTTATCTAAATATAGAAACCAATTGCTTTTAATAGTTCTTAAGATGTGCTATGTATACATATTTCAGCAGTTCTTAGTGGTTTTGACTTTATCAAACAAAAGTCCGAGTCTTGGATTCGTACTACAAATGGTATATTCACTTTCTATACGACAAACAAATTATCGAATAGAAGGTAAATCCTTTCGTTCCAACGAATCTTAAACCGAAAATAAATTTTCCGCGATATCCAAGGATTGAATCCGAGATTCATTTCCTTATATCACTCCCACTATTCTAGCTAAAATTAACTGCCCGTTGTTTACTCTTTTAATCGTGAAATGCACCGCTACCTTGTTCTTCCAAAGAACTTAGCTCGAGAAAATCGCCAAGGATTCATAGGTTGGTGATCCAAAATCACTGTCCTTATCCTATGATTTTCAGTTAATTAATTTTCGGTTCAGCCTTAAAGTTTTCTCAGTTTAGATGACTAACACTTTTAGACATATTCTCCCATTCTTTTCGTGAATGGAAACAGTCTTGAACCAGCGGTTCGTTTGAGTAGACACTACTCTTGAACCGTGGGATGTCTATTTCGAGTGTTACTCGTCGGGACTTCTCGGATTTTCTAATATACCAATAAAAACAACAAATCATAACATTAAAGCTCCCACTAGCTTATCGGTTCCAAATACCGTCTAACGAGCAATGCTTTATTTTTTTATGATTTTCCGATTTTTTCGATTAGAAAATCTTTCGTACATAGTTCCAATGTTTCTAGAAAAACAACAAATCATAGAACTCCCACTAGTTCATCGATTCCAAATATCGTCCAACTAGCGACATTTCATGACTTTCTGGTTTTTCAATTAGAACGGTTACGTGTGTAGTCAGTTACACTTTTCTAATGTTCTAGAAAAACAACAAATCATAAATCTCCCACTAGTTCATCGATTCCAAATATCGTCCAGCTAGTAACGCTTCATGATTTTCCGATTTTTCAATTAGAAAATTACTCGTGTAATTACTACACACTCTAAAATTCACTAGAAGAATTTCAAAGTCCGAATCACCTTTGATCAAACTAAGATTGTATCTCGTTTAACACGAGTGATGCTGGTGACATACCTGTATGTCACTCTGGTTTTTACAAGACTTAAGAGAAAATATCTCTTTCGAAAAATAATTGCATTATCGATTAATTAGTTCAACGTCCTAGTTACTTTCCACTTTTTAAAGAAGTCAATACTAGTCAATTATAAATTTTAAGCAATTTAGTAAGGGATATAATGTTGTAAATAAAATGATATATTAATTCAAGTTTAACACTACTATATTATTTTATTTTAGGAATTGTAAATTGTAGGTAAGTCTACTCTACCATTCCAAGGTTTTAACCTCGCATCTCAGTGCCGCCGTAGGGTAGGTCAAAGAGATGACGGTTAAATCGAGACAATCTCATCAATGAATAACTTGTGAGAATCGAACATCCCTCGAGAATCAAACATCCCTTTATTCATTGACTACCTTCCTTTTTTAGCCTAGATATTATCAAGTATACCCATGCTGAGTGTGACCTACTATATCGGATATCTTAGGTACGCCCCGAGTGTGTGGGTTGAACTCTTCTTTGGTGTCAAGGTAATAGCTATGAATAGTCATCGACTTCCAGTTCCAAATTAGAAGAATGTTAATGTTATAGTAAAACTTCGTTTGAAACGATGTGGTAGAAAGCAACGTGCCGTCGTAGGATAGGTCAGTGACCCGACGAGTACCCGGAAATCCTATCCTTTCGGAGACCAAGCCATGAATGTTGATAGGGGTGAACACCATCCGTAGGGGGACGAAATCAAAGCGCCGCGAGGCATCACCCTACTCTCACTTACTTGTATCTATAGTAGAGGCCGTGGGGTTGGCTGTCGCCTCCCCCACTCCCACTCAATATTTTGGAAGTGGTGGTGGGTTAACTAACCACGTCTTTTTGATGTTAACATAAAAGTACATCAAATCAAGGATTCTGAATTATGTCGGTAACGTAGGCAAGCCTACCCATCCTATTCGCTGGAACATATGTGACAGTCGGACGAAGTCGGGTCAAGAGAGCCACATTGAGATAAGAAGGAATCACCCCTCCGCTCTCCAGTGTAGCTTAGTCTTGCCGGACCCCCGTGCATACATCACACTAGGAGGGTTAAGTCGGTCGAGCCGAGCTCAGTTGACCACACAACCTATAGGCGAACAGTTTTTATCCAAGATTTATTGTTCTTTTACCATCATTCAATCTCGTAGACACTACGAATTGAAAACGTGATCTCATTGGGCTTTTAAGGTGGTTCACCGAGAACACACACCGAAAAGGCTTAACAATTTCATAACCCGTCCTCGTATCTTTAATTAGTTACTAAATTAATTAATCACCACATATTAATTAAATTTCAACTAATTACGTGAGTTTGTATACATGCATGGAGTGGATTTATGCTATGATGCATGTCATGGGAATTCCGATTTTATATCTATTTTATGATCAAACACTTAAAAAATAAATTGCGGAAAATTTAAACACCGAGATGGATCGTTGGTACCCCCGTATCTAATCTATCCTAGGAAAGCAGTAAATTACAACCTTGTTGTCTTCATGTCTTCGATCTTCGAACCTTGAACCACGAATCCGAAAGGAGAAGGGGCTTTTAGTTTATAAAATAAAATAAAATAATTTTTTTTTTCGAAATATTATTTTTTTATTTTTTTATTAAAATCCTGTTGTATTTATATTCCAGAAAAAAAATATTTTTTTTTTAAAATACCGATTTTATAAAAATTAGGGTTTGATAAAAAAAAAATAAAACCCTAGCCGTGTGTTCCAAAAAAAATAACAAAAAAATTTCCGCCCCGACTCCTATGCATACCTCGAGTTCCGTCTTCATCCCGTGTTCATCATCGTTCTTCGTCGTTTTCCGGAATTACAAAAAAAATAAAATAATTGCTGAAAATAAAGAATAAAAAAAACAACAATTTTTACATCAATCGTATGCTCAAACGATCTAAATCGAGAGAGCTTACAATAGATGTAACGAGTAAACAGTACCAACCCCAATCCATCTCTTCAAACCACAACAATCGCAACATAAAAAAAAATTTAAACATGCATTCGGCCCCTATATAAAAAAAAATTGGGACAAAAATCTACATCTTTTCCACTCCTAGATCTAATATTTTATACGTATAAATATAGATCACCAGGCGACTGATACCACTGTTAGTAATACCATCCGCAACGGAAGCGATTTAAGGATCTAAATCTATAATTTACACGTAATAAAATAACTAGATCTACTCTACAAGGGGGTTGTAGAACATACCTCTTGGATCTCGAAATCCAAGTAGAAGAACCGCAATATGAAGAACAAAGGATGGTGTGAAGAGCACCACGATCTTCCGCACGTGTGATCCGAGCAACTCCCGGTGGAAGGAAATCCTCGTCTCGAATCCTTCAGATATGCTACCCGGAAAACCTCTAAGATTTTCCTCCTTACACCCCTTGGCCGAAATTTTCCCTTTATCTCTCTAAGAGATGAAAGTCAAAAATATTTAGTGTGTATTAGGCTTGGGATAACTCTCTTTATATAGGAGAGTAATCCTTGTCCTCCAAGGATTTTATTTTGCAAATAAATAAATCCAATAAATAAAAGATAATCCCATAATATTCTAGAACAAATCTAGAATAATATTTATCTTTATTTCTTACCATAAATATTTATTCAATAAATATTTTGTGCACATGTCTTATTAATTCACAAGAAAACTATTTTCTTGTTTCGTAAAACATATGGAGGCCGAAAATTACTTATTGACCTAGTCAATATGAATTTCGGCCATCACACACTAATTTCGCCAAGATTATGAAAAATGTCTTTTTCACATATTTAATTATTTAGCCCAACTAATTTAATAGTTCACTAAACAATTAATTCACATATCGTTTTAATTAAATTCTAATAAGAACTAAATTAATATTATTAGGATTCGATGTCGAGAATAGCTATGCTATATTGGAGGCACGTCGGGGACCATGGACTAATAATCATCGGCTCCGATAAATCAAATAAATAATTATCTTACGAACAGAATAATTATATTCGATAAATCAATCACAGGAATATGCCACCATAATCCCGTGACTGCACTCCTCCGATTATGAGATTATATTTATCTCCTCACGAGAATGATAATAAACGTCCATTCATATAATCATTACATATGGATTAATCCTCCATAGACTGTTCATTCTTGATATACCCGGATCGGAATGGGGCCCTGATAATCTAAATTGCGCCAATTATCTTGACCCATCAGCATGGATATTGGGCCTCTATCTCCTCTGGCCACTGCCTCAAATCATCTTCTGCCCGCTAGCTACAAGCTGGGTCCTATCCGCCAACAGTAAGCCGGATCTTGTCCGCCAATCGTAAGTCGGACCCATCCTCTCCATGTGATATCTGCCCATATATTCAAGCTGATTTCAAGACAAGGCACAAATGAGTCCGCTGCTCGCCATACTTATCACTGGTCGCTGCTCGCCATACTTATCGATCCAGCTGGCCAAAACAGCTGGCTAGGACACTTGTATTACATGCATAGTTTTCTTAGCTATGTACTCTAGTTGTCTTATCGATGAACAGTAAACCGACTTACTTTTTAGCCTATAAATATGGGATCACAATGTAATAGAAAAATCTAATCTCAAGCTCTAAGCTATAATATAATACAAGCAGAAACTCTACAAATTTGTCGAATCATTCATTCGTTCTTCGTAAACACTTAACCGCCATCACTGTCCTTGATCACCACCATGCCCTCACCATAGAAATCACACCTATCAGCCTTATATCCTCAAGATAAACACTGTTACCGCAAATCTGGTGTTCAGCGCAACATCAGTTGGCTCCGTTACGGGAAAATCATCATCATTCAGCTTTTGGAGATCACTTGCTCCGCCACAAAGATGATTTCACGGTGTCTCGGGCGAGGTTATCATCATTTTCAATCTGTCGGTCACTAGAGATTTGATCTTTTGGGATAATACAGCCCAGAAATCGCTGCTCTCCTCATCTCAGCAACCTACATAAAGGCCATCATCAAACTTCATTGCATACTCACACTTGAGTCCATCTATAAAACACCCAGGTTGGTTTATATACCCTTTTGTCAGTTTCAGATCTTCAAGTAATAAGAAAATTTGGTTATCTAGCCGCAAACCACTTGGAAAACACAGCATCTTCTCACCTTCATATTTTGAACCAGAAATACCTAAAAAATCCATAGCCAAAATACCCACAAAAAATTATAAGTCATGGCTGGCGGGAAAAACTTGAACCCAGCAACACCGACTAAACCAGTCAATCAACGCCCGACACGTGGAGCGAGCACGCTGCGTGGAGAGGCTAGCCGAAGGGTTATGTCAGTTGGGGCAGATGTCAACCATGTCCTCACGACCGACATGCGAGCATATATCCGGGAAAGAACTAGAGCTCGCGAAATACACGAAGAAGCGATCAGAAAAAATAAAGGAAAAGGGATCGCTGGGACATCTAATCCAAATAACGAGCAAGAGGCTGTTTCAGAAGGGGGAGCGTCCCCACAACAAGATTCATATAAGATAGCTCTGCAAGCACACATGGAATATGTAGAGGAAATGCGGATAGGAAATGCACTGCTAATTGCTGAAGGACTACCACCCCAACCTATCCGCAAATTCATCCCTCCTCAACCCGCACAAACAGAGATACAACCAACTTTCATTCCTCCAAAAACAGTTCAACCCCAGCGGTCAGAAATGGAAGGAAGCAGCCATGCAACCTCCCAACCAAGAGGAGATAGAAAATTAGCACTTGGTCGGCTGGGGCCCGTGGTCGACGATCGCGGTGCAGCCTCAGGGCGACCTAGGAATCCTCGTCAGGTCCGTACTCGCACAGAGGGACATAGGGACTCACAAGATATGGGGGGACATATTACATTCCCGCCTATTCCCCAAATCAAGAGGAAATGGGCATAATGAAAAAACAGATAGAGGAGCTGCAAAAAAGCACGAAGGGTGTTAAAGTGGTTCCGACATGGGGAACAAGTGTGCTTCATCCCAGTATACTGAAAGCGGCGCCAAGGGGGGGGGACTCACTACCCTAATTTTATTAACTACCATGGAGGAACAGATCCTCTGGATTGGCTATCCGCTTTTCAGAGCAGAATCAGTTTGTGTACCTCTAGCGACGAGGCCTGGTGCATAGCTTTTGTAGGATCGATGCAAGATAGGGCGGCATCATGGATCTGCAGTCTTCCTCCTGGATCGATTTTGTCATGGGATGATTTGATCAACAAATTTATAACAGAGTTCAAGTCAGTAGGAGGACCTAAAAAGACACACATCGACCTACATGAGGTCCGACAAGGCGACAACGAGGGTACCCGCAGCTACTATGAACGGTTCTACAAAGTGTATGAGCTAACAAGAGGATTAGCGGACAACGTCGTCATGAGCAGTTTTGAAACAGGGTTGAAACCAGGGTATTTGAAATCTTATTTCGCTCTATCCCCACCAGCGAACTTACAAGAAATGTTGAGTTCAACGAGAAAACACATTGCCACAGCGGGAAACGAAAGAGCGTCTTCATCCAATAAAGGCAAACAGATGACTGAGCGCAGTCCGCCTAGAGATACCCGTAGAAACACAGATCGGGAAATCAAAAAACCCGAAAGATTTAAGGAAGAACATTTCACGCCGCTCAGAATTTTGAATGAAATAAGAGATGAAATACCTGAGCCCTACCCGATGGTTCCTGACACACGTCGCGATGCATCCAAATATTGCGGCTATCACAGGGATAAGGGTCATACGATAGACGAATGTATTCAGTTTAAGCAGGCAATAGAGAAGTTACTCGCTTGCGGACATCATGATCACCTCAAACTAGATGCTGGTGGTCCGGACAGGAGGAATCAGCAAGCTCGCCAGTTCGACAGGAACATCAGAATGATAACTGAGCCTCCTCCCAGTAACAATCAGATCAAGAGCCGCATCGGCTCCATTAACAAACATGTGGAGAAGCCTATAGTTTTGCGGGGGAATGAGCAACATCTTGCCTTCACTCGAAGTGAGCTGGTGACTTCAATCAATACAGAGGATATGTGCCTATGAATTTCGGTGGTCATCAATCGGGCATGTGTCAATAGAGTGATGGTCGATACAGGAGCTTGCCGCGACATCTTATACTACAACTGCTTCAAAGAGTTGGGATTTAGTGCTCCAATTTGAGGCCGCATAATGGCACCCTTGAGGGATTCACAAACCACAAAATACAAGTCAAGGGGGCCATCGACTTGGATGTATAGATGGGAGATTACGCACCGTTTCGCACTGAAAAGGTGATGTTTCTGGTATTCGATCTTCAGTCGAATTATAACATGATAATTAGGACACCAGCCTTGAAACAGTTTCAAATGGTAACTTCCATTCCTCATCAGCGGGCAAAGTTTTATGTTGGGGACAGGATCGGAACGTCGATCAGTGAGCCTGCAACTGTCCTAACATACATACATGAAATGAGGACAGGAAACAAAAGAGCACGAATCGAACAGCCACTAAACATGGAAAACATCGACATGATCAGAATCGCTGTCGAGCTTGAGCCAGTTAAAGTGGAATGCGAGACATTGCAAGTTAGAGATGAGCCTGATTTTACAGCAGATGACGAGTTAGTCGAGGTAATCATCAACAACGAGTACCCTGACCAGAAAGTCAAGATTGGAGCTCGGCTGATTTCTTTCGAGAGGGAAAAACTGATAAAATTACTTAAAGAAAATTTGAGCGCATTTTCCTGGGTAGTCACGGACATGCGAGGGGTCGAGGTCGACGTCGCTCTTCATCATCTTAACGTCGACTCTACTTTCAAGCCAATACAACCGCGAGCGCGCCAGTTTTCAACCGAAAAAGAAGCGGCAGTGAAAGTAGAGGTCGGAAAGCTCCTACAAGCGGGAATAATAAAAGAGCTCACCTATCCTACTTGGCTGGCAAATGTTGTCATGGTAAAAAAGCACAATGGCAAGTGGAGAATGTGCGTCGACTTCACGGATATCAACAAAGCTTGCCCCAAAGATCATTATCAGCTTCCACGAATTGATCGGTTAGTAGATTCCATTTCTGGTTTTGAAGTTTTAAGTTTCTTGGATGCATATTCTGGGTATCACCAAGTACGGATGGCTGAATCCAACAAAGAGAAAACGGCTTTCAGAGCCGCTGGAGGATTGTACTATTATGAAATGATGCCATTCGGACGAAAGAATGCGGGTTCGACTTATCAGCGAATGGTCAACAAGGTCTTCAGTTCGCAAATAGGAAGAAATATGGAAGCTTACATTGATGATATGGTTGTCAAGTCCGCTGGGGACGGTCACGCCGCTGACCTTCAAGAAACTTTCAACAATGTCCGAAAGCACTCGATGAAACTCAATCCGACCAAATGTACTTTTGGTGTCTAGGCAGGCAAGTTTTTGGGGTTTATGGTTAGTCGTCGTGGCATCGAGGCTAATCCGGAAAAAATTCAAGCTTTGATCGACATGCAAGAACCTACAACTATCAAAGAGGTTCAAAGGCTTAATGGCCGAATCATTGCGTTGGGTCGCTTCATATCAAAATCAGCGGAGAAGTGTCTTCCCTTCTTCAAGATTCTCAAAGGCGACAAAACTTTTTCATGGAGCGCAGAGTGTTCGCAGGCGTTCCAAGCTCTGAAGGAATATCTAGGGAAACCACCTCTTTTGGTTATCCCTGTAGAGGGAGATGTCTTGTTTTTGTACTTGGCGGCTTCGGACCGGGCTGTTGCCGCCGTTCTTGTCAAGGAGGCCAGAACCCTCCAAAATCCCGTATATTATGTAAGCAAGGCTCTCAGTCCGGTGGAGAGTCGCTATTTTAATATTGAAAAATTAGCCTACTCGCTTGTCATTGCTGCCCGCAAACTCAGGGCATACTTTACTTCACACACAATTATTTTCTTAACAGATAGTCCAATGCGCCAAATATTGCACAAACTGGATCTTTCAGGTCGACTTCTCAGGTGGGCTATCGAAATTACTGAGTTCGACATACAATATCAACCTAGAAAAGCTATCAAGGGTCAAGCATTACCAGATTTTATTGTAGAGACAAGTTTCAGCTCGCCACAACCTAGTTCGCCATTATCACAAGAGCCCGCTGCGGCCAAGAGTAGACCCAATAAGTGTTGGCATTTATATGTCAATGGGGCTTCTAATCGAAATGGTTGTGGGGCCGGAGTGATTTTGATGGAACCCGGAACGACGGAAGAAATCGAAAAAGCTTTAAGGTTAGAGTTCCCGGCCACAAATAATCAAGCCGAGTACGAAGCGGTTATAGCTGGGCTCAAACTGGCCAAGGGTTTAAACGTGGAAAATGTTGAAATCTATTGTGACTCCCAACTCATCGTCAACCAAATCTCAGGGGACTACGACACGCACTGTGGTATTCTCGAGAAGTATGGTGAGATTGTTCAACGATTAAAAGCTGGCTTCAACTATTGCGCGTTCATCAGGATTCGGAGAGAGGACAACGAGCGAGCGGACTATCTCTCTAAGCTATCACTCAAAGAAGAGCTTGCAGACCCTTCAATAATCATAGAGTATCTTGCTGTACCCGCTATAGAGGAAACACTTATCATGGAAATCGACACACCAGCGCCGACTACATGTTGGATCGATGAGGTCCAGGCTTACATTGAAGCAGGCATATTACCCGATGGGGCGGACAAAATTCGCGCACTTAAGAAAAGAGCGGCCAGACATATTATAAACAATGGAATACTGTACAGAAGTTCTGCGACAAAGCCTCTATTGCGATGTGTTCGAGAAGAAGAAAGCAATACAATCCTTGTCGAGCTTCATCAAGGGGTATGCGGGGGCCATCCCGCTAGCCGCTCCTTAGCACAGAAGGTTATAACCGCAGGGTATTACTAGCCGACAATCCTTAAAGACTTAGAAAAGTTGGTTAGAGAATGTCCAGAGTGTCAAAAGCATGCGGACATCCCCCGGATACCATGTGTCGAACAGAGCATCGTAGTCGTACCATGGCCTTTCGACATGTGGGGACTCGATCTAATCGGACCTTTTCCACCAGGAAGAGGCGGATGCAAAGTTATCATAGTGGCTGTGGATTACTTTACAAAATGGATTGAAGCAAAACCTATGGTTAAGATAACCGTGAAAGCAGCGGGTTATTTCTTAAACGATCAGATTTTTTCACGTTTTGGCATCCCACGGGCAGTAGTATCGGATCACGGCCCACAATTTAGGAAAGACTTCTCAAATCTTTGCGAGGAATTCAAATTTAAACACTGGCAGTCATCCGTAGCTTATCCTCAAGGAAACGGCCAGCTGAGGCCGGCAACAAACAAATAATCAAGATGCAAAAGAAAAGCGTGGATGACAAGGTAAAAGCAGGAGGATGGGTTGATAAGTTACCCGATATACTTTGGGCACTCCGCACCACGATCAAAACACCCACAGGAGAAACTCCTTTTGCTCTTACTTATAGATCAGAGGCCATGACTCCCGTCGAAATGGCTCTACCCAACATCAGGGTCGCATTATACGATCCAGCGGATAACCTATTGAACAGGCATATCGACTTGGATCTAGAAGAGGAAAAAAGACTAGCGACTTATCATCGACTCACGAACTACAAGCAGCTCGCCAAACAGCAACACGACAAGCGAATCCGCGACCACTCATTTAAAGTCGGGGATTTTGTTCTTCGAAATAGAAAGGCCACTGGTATGGAGCCGAATAAAGGGAAGCTAACAGCAAATTGGGAAGGCCCTTATCAAGTCGCAAGGGAGATCAAAAAAGGAACTTATGTACTCAAAAATCATCAAGGCTATGAACTCAATAGACCTTGGCACGCGGACAACCTCAAACGGTACTACATGTAATAAATCGGTTAGGGTTATGGCTATCCTCTCGTTTACAACGAGAGTGGTTAGGCTTTCTTACTTGCTTGTAATCTTCGCTCACCTAGCGGGATGAGTTGAAATTAATAAAGCCCGATTTTACATTTTCTTGTTACGCAAATTATTATGTGTATACGCGGATAGAAAATGAATGATGTTTGAAAAAAATTTCCAACAAACCTTCGACCAGACTTCAGACTTTGTTGAAAAAGGGGGTGATATTTGGAAAATTTAAAGCGGCCACGAGTTTCTAGCGAGCAAGTTATTTCAGATAAGATTCAAGGGGGACATATCTTGAAGATGAGTCCGCACAAGATCGACCTGGAATCTTATCTAAAACAAGGGGGCCGGATGATAGTATAATCGGACTCAATTTAGACAATAAATTCGAGCAAAAAACAAGCATACATCAAGCGGACAGAAAACAAACATGTGGATAAAAATTATAAGCTTGACAAAAGTGCATACTAGTTATTACAAAGACAAATGTGCGGATAAAAGTGCGGAAAGAAAAGAGTTATACAAATACAGAATCAAAATAATGTTTGACAAAAACAAGAAGCACAAATCTAAGAATTTTCAGGCCGCATTTCTTCATTATGGACATTTTCCTCGCGGAGGGAATGATGCAGCATCTGATCAGCATTGGTCTCAGATTCAGTAGGGTCGGTTGACTTCTCACCAGGCTGCTCGACCTCTTCTCCAGCCTGCTCGTCTTCTTCAGTAGCCGCCTCTCTCGCCTCAGTAGCCCATCGCACACGCTCCCTTAGGTTCGCCTCATCCACAGCGGGAACCACCCAATCTGGGTCATACATCGGGACATAACGCTGAAGCTCAATATCAGAAAAGGGTATGCGCGGGTGAAATTCTTTTAGGTGATCGGAGAAAGCATGAGTGAGAATCCATTCTTCCAAGACGTCGAGGTCGGGAGTACCGCCGTCATGGGCCAAGACGCACCTTGCGATGTGATAGAACCCTTGGTCATATCCCATCATAAAGCTTTCATCAGCAGTGGCTTTGCTCGCGCCCTCAATCTGGCCTGGGATATTTGAGCTCAAATCCTCCAATTGTTTGCGCAGACCCACGCACACTGCTTGCTCGGCTTCCCAATGAGCTTGAGCCTCGGTAACTTTCAACTTCATCTCCTTCATGGTTCGATCAACAGACTTACCCTGCTCCACGAGTTCAGAGTTAAATTTTTTGGCCTCGGAAAGCTGCGATCTCAACTTCTCATTCTCCGCCTCAGCCGCGTTTAGGCTACCACGAAGCCCATCCGACACTTCATTTGCAGCGGCCAGAGCTTTCTTGGTATCGGCCAGTTCTTTTCCGACATTGGCGCTCTCAGATATGGTGTTTCTATAGTCATTAACGAACTGCGCCAAGCCGGAGCCAACCTAAAAGAAGTAGAGTAAACAACGAGGTCAATATTGACTTTAGAAAAATGGCAATAAAAAGAACAAAAGTAAAAAGGCAAGAAGGATGTTTACCATGCTCACCGTGGCGCCGTATAAACCCCACAGAGCGTCGATACTCCCAAGAAAGGCACGGCGGGGATCGGTTTGGTCCACCATCACAACTCTGTCCGTGATCCCACGACCTATCTCCAGCTGGATGTCGTTAGGGAGACCCCATCTAAAGTGCCTCAGTGGGGGAACGTCGGCAATTCCTCTAGAAATCGTCTATGCGGCGGGCATACCAAGGGGCTGTTGGCGCATAAACTCTCGGTCCAACCATGCGGCGGGACACCCTCTAGGTCCAACAGGGACTCCAGCAAAAGGCACCACCAACTTCGTGCCCGCCGAAGCTGCCTCAGCGGCCACAGACTTGCCTTTATCAGAGGCTTTGGATTTATCAGCGGCCTCTCTCCTCTGGGAGTCATCGGTTCTGGATTTTTTAGGAGGAGGGACATCATGATCACCGCTGCCATCTCCAGCTGGGTCAATCTCCTTAACAACAGCTCTTTTCTTTTTATCACCAGCAGGCGGCTTCGTCAGAGTGGACTGCTTCAGGGTTCTACTCGCCGTTGCATGCTTAACCGGCGGTTGGGTTGATTTCACCACCTGAGATCTTGAGGCTCCAGCCGCCCCCGCCTGTAAGTCCACCATTGGGAGTGATGTTTTGACCCCCTTTAGCTCGGCGGCCCTCTTCACCTCGCCAGTAGTCTTCTTCCTTGTCAGCTGGCTGCGTTGAGCTAACTTATCCATGGTACCTGCGAAGAACAAGGTTTATTAGCGACTAGAAAAATGACAAGGAAACAAGTTATGAAAAGAAACAAAAAGAATACAAGTAAAAATCCTACTCGGTGCTCACATAGATGAGTCACCGCCATAAACAACACATTGGGAGGGCATGTGCTTGCCATGGTGACACTCCCCGTACCAGTCTGGGTGAGTCGGCAACGGGTCGACTACAATTAGGGGTTCGCCAACACCTGCTCCAGAAAGCCCGGCTTGTCTAAGATAGGGCTGGCCGACGTCTAGCAACAACCTCCAATTAAATGCGCGGGCTTGCTCTTCACCTTTGCGAGTATAACCCAGATCGTTTTTCAACTCAGATATAAACTCATCATCGTCGGCTTGGGTTCTTATTTTGTTCAGGTGGTCGGTTTTAACAGAATTCACGGGCAATTTCTCAAACGGCCAACCCATCCAGGACTCAACTTTCATGCATCTCTTATCCCAGTCCCCCACTTTATCTGGGAGGTCGAATATTAACCGGGGCCGGCCACTGCTTGAACGACTACGCGGTTGAATCTGACCGGCCCCGCCTTTCCGAGCGAAAGTATAAAAATACAACAACGCCGTCATTGACGGCTCGCGTCCACTAAACCTGCTAATTATAATGAAGGACATAACGACGCGGACAACTCCCAGACTAAGGTCGCAAGGCATCACCAGCAGCTCCTCCATAAACCTAACAAAGAATGGGTCAAAGGGAGGTATGAGTCCGGCTGCAAAATGGTCATAATGCAACCACAGGTAATCGTGTTGCTCCCGACCACAAACCCACGACACATTGGTCGCACCCATACTAACAAAACGGTATTCCTCAGAGACATCATAAGCGCCCAGGGCCAGCGTGTAATCATCCCGATCTCTAAACTCCCTCCATCGAGTTATGAGATCACTGTCTACTCGCTTTTGCTCTACGAGCTCCCTCTCAACAGCGGCAGATCTTCTCTTGGGATCCCTCTTCTTCTTTGCGGGCTCAACAATAGCGGTTTTCTTTCTTAACACAACCTCTTTTTGGGATTTTTTTGGTCTCTTTGACGGCTCGGCGGATTCCACGGCTTCCTTGACCTTAGCGCCACGTTTTGCGGCTCCAGTATTGATAGCTTTTTCCATCCTGGTGAGTAGACCGCTTAGCGCCATTTGGTCGTCATCTTCAATCTTGCCCCCAGCGGCGCCCTCACCAATAACTGAGACCTCTGGGTCAGATTCTACACTAATAGGCTCTGGAATTTCCTCCATCTCCTCCTCAGCGCCACTAGAGCTAGCGTCCTCCATGCTCACCTCCTCCGACCCATAGCCCGCAGCGGCCCTGGCCTCCTCATCCGATTGTGTGTGCTCTGAGGACATTCTGGAAAAGAAAGAAAAGGGGCAAGGTGGATCAGTTAATCACCCGGACATGAAAATCGGGCCGAGGTGAAATCAATCACACCCCGACACCTCGCCCTTCCATCTTCCTTAGCAAAAATCAAACCCCCAATTTCCCAGAAAAATCCCTAAATACATCACACATTCAAAAGCATAGACACAAGTACTATAGCATTGGCAAAAAACCGCAATCGATGTACATGCATACAAGGTTAATGCTGGGGAAAAGAGGCCGAAATCACAAGAAAGGCATGGAAGGTTGGGCTCATGGTGTTCATCAGATTAAAATAAAGTGAAATTACAGAGGCAAAATCGCAGCATTCGTATTTCTAGCAAAAGGAACAGATGAAATAAAAGCATAAACGATTCAGAAAACAATAAAGGATTGTAAACTCATACCTGATTTGATAATGGAAGTAATAAAGTATCGAGCTTTGATTGGAATGCACACTCGCCAGAACCTGCTTGCAATCGCCGGAGCTTTCTTGCTTTATCGCCGGAGAAATTATCAGAGAAGAAGAAGAAGAAAAGTGTAAAAGTTGGGGGGGATACCACTATTTATTGAGGGAAATTCGAGAGGGAACGACGTTTGGAGTTCAAAAATTGAATGTAATGATGACAGGAACGGTTACCGATTCTCCTCCGCCAATCAGAGCAAGAGACGGTTCAGTTCAAACGGCTATGTCAGAGCACATGACTGACGTGACGTTTCATGAACCAATGCATCCGTTTATCCATTCCAACCGTTCAAATCCCTCTTGGCGACCATCAACCTGTCCGCACAAGCGACCTCAGCATATTACTATCTACAAATATTACTTCAAGCGGCCATCATCTATTAATACCCGCTGTGGCTTATTCAACAAAGCACCTCTGATAGAGCGCTATCACTTAAATAAGTCCGACAGAGCGTTGTCGGCGATCAAGCCTGTCCGCTACAATGCCCAGCATATAATCAGTAATTCGCTACGCGATGCTAACACTGATTCAAGCCCGATAGAACATTATCGGCGATCAAGCATGTTCGCTACAAATGCACAGCATATAGCTGGTGGTTTTCACCAACACTGGTTCAAGCCCGATAGAACAGTATCGGCATGCCTCTGTCACGAGCGACCACACAAAGGAGCTTCACCTAAAGTTCTTCCTCGAAAACTACTCTCCACCTTGGCGGACACGCCAGGCACAGAGTAGGGGGCCATTGATATACCCGGATCGGAATGGGGCCCTGATAATCTAAATTGGACCTATTATCTTGACCCATCAGCAAGGATATTGGGCCTCTATCTCCTCTGGCCGCTACCTCAAACCATCTTCTGCCCACTAGCTACAAGCCGGGTCCTATCCGTCAACAGTAAGCCAGATCTTGTCCGCCAATCGTAAGTCGGACCCATCCTCTCCATGTGATATCTGCCCATATATTCAAGCTGATTTCAAGACAAGGCACAAATGAGTCCGCTGCTCGCCATACTTATCACTGGTCGCTGCTCACCATACTTATCGATCCAGCTGGCCAAAACAGCTGGCTAGGACACTTGTATTACATGCATACTTTTCTTAGCTATGTACTCTAGTTGTCTTGTCGATGAATAGTAAACCGACTTACTTTTTAGCCTATAAATATGGGATCACAATGTAATAGAAAAATCTAATCTCAAGCTCTAAGCTATAATATAATACAAGCAGAAACTCTGCAAATTTTTCGAATCATTCATTCGTTCTTCATAAACACTTAACCGCCATCACTGTCCTTGATCACCACCATGCCCTCACCGTAGAAATCACACCTATCAGCCTTATATCCTCAAGATAAACACTGTTACCGTAAATCTGGTGTTCAGCGCAACATCAATTCTAAATCGGGAAGTTACCGTTAACCCTTTTTAGAACCTCTTATCCTTATTTACCATTAACCCCCTAGTGATCAATTAATTCATACAACTCACTGGTTGCTAATCAGTGTAATATGAACTCCATTGATCGATCAGTTTCTAGGATTAACAAATAAGGGAACTGTCTATCTACTTCCAGAAATGGAAGGAATGGATTCCGTATCTGTGATAACACAGACTACTCACTCAATCCAGTACAATGCCAAGATGGGGTAATTCAGATCACAGACTCAGTGTAATCCTTAACCGTCAAGTCAAACCTCATACTGATTCAAGCAGTTGACTGTGATCACCTCAGGATTAAGATATATCTATAAATATGATCATCGATTAATTCGATAAGACTTCTCGATTACGGAATTATATCGTGAACTCTAATCAAATCGGTCCAGCCCTATATGATATATCTATCATACATAAATGCCCCACTAGGTTCTCTTAACCAAAAGTCCGGATAAGACAATCACACCTATTGTGTTCTGGGTGCATTAATAGCACGTTAAAGGAGAGACCCGATACTCTCGATTAACTTCACTACGGGCTAATTGTATTTTAAGTACATCTTCACTAACTCAATCCTCCCGTGTATATCCCATACACTGAGTTAAGTGATTACATAAACGATATAGTTTTGGGTTTTCTGTAGTGTAAATACTATTGTCACATCGGTGAATATGAGAATAATAAATATGAATAATAATGTCAATTCATTCATTAAATAAAACAATTACAAAATTGTCTTTCGGGCATAACACCTAACACACTTAAGGACGGATATGGATCAAGAGAAGCATGTTGGGCCAAGTGAATGAAGTCCAAGAATAAATCTGCCGAAGAAAAGAATGAAAAGTGATCCCAGTTTACTGTGGGCTAGGTCCGCTAAACCGAGGCTCTTGGAGAGCAAAAAATTGTGTCTGCCGCATCTACTAGGCCGGTTAGGGTTTCTGAGAGTCATAAGTCGGCCATTATATCTATATAAGGCCGCATCAACTGATAATTACATAAGTTTTTATAAGTTTTATATGTTTGATAAAATAAAGTTCTTTTAAGGCTTTTGAAGTTTATTTGCTGGTTTCCTTCCCTTCCTCACCATCTCTAGCTTGAGTAGATCAAGCTAGGTCTCCATTGTTGAAGGTATGAAGCTTTGAACGTTCCTTTTTGCCTTCAGTATGATAGATATGTTTGTATTTACGTGTTTTAGTTAATCTGTATGTTTAACAACTCCATAATTTACTTAGATTAATTGGAATTGAGCAATGTAGATCCAGAATTAAGAAAAGCCGCCCCGGTAAACCGGCAGTCTATACCGGTTTACCGAGGCCAAATTTAGGAAACTTAATCTGGAGGATTCGCTTCAGCTACGTTGATCGATAGAAATAATTAAAATAAGTAATAGGTCTGGCCAATCTAGTATTCGTAATTCATAAATTAACATGAAGTACTGATAGTGAAGTGTTAGTTAGGACATAGTCTTGATGGACCCAAGGAACGTGCTAATCAGTGTCGATAGCTGCCTAGGCGGGTTAGCGGTATAAGTTAGCGCTCGATACCGGCAATTCTAGTTCTTTATGCGTATGGGCTATTACGGACCAAGTAAGGAGGGTAGTTGGCGTATAGATTATCTACTACCATGGTCGGAGTATATAGGGTTAGGAATTGCACCCGTAGCTTAAAACTAAATTATAGGCTCGCTCGATTAGTTTAAGGAAATTATGTGGGGAAGTAAACATAAGGATTAACTAATCCAAGTTAGTAGATCGGTGGGAAGAGTGGGAGGAATACCATGTTTCGTTTATGTTTATTGTTGGTCCATGACCACTTATATCTATCTTCTTATTTAAGATTAGGATCGATTATACTCAAGTTGCATTGTCTTTGTGGGATCGACCTTGATTGGCACTTACTATACTATGATGGACCTAGTATTCTTGCCAGTAATATCGACGTTAGTGACTTACACGCGATCAAGATTTTTGACGCCGTTGCCGGGGACAATGGCCGATTTTAAGGATAAACGTTTTAATTCTAATTAAGAAGTCGTTTTCTTTTAAATTTATTTACTTTTTTGAGTCTTCAGTCGTTCTGGATCAAACCTACACTGTTTTACTACTATAATAAGAAATTCTATGCTCGGTTTACCGTGGGTTAGCCCCGATTTACCGAGGTCCAGAAGATCGATTCTGACATCCCTTGTTATTCTATGTGTATCCCAGTTGATTTTAGTTAGTAGGTCCGCCACAGTTGGGATCACCCCCAACTGAAGAGGGAGTTGCTAACCTTTTCTTTGTTTTATTTTGTCTCTTTTGCAGGAGTATCAGGACACTTTGGAAATTCAGTCAAGCAAGAGTGATTAAGGCTAGACGAGTCAAACGCAATGCCTCCTACTATGTTGAACATCAAGCCAATCTATATGTATCCTAGATCAGAAGCCTAGAGAGCAAAACGAAGCTGATAAGAAGCGTATGGAGGAGGAGACTGAAACACTTAAAGAGGAAGCCAAGGAAAGCCCGAAAGAGTACTAGACTTATCGGCCATGTACGTTTCCTATTGAGATAATTGATATATCGTCCGACTATGACTCCGGTGATCCGGATGAGGATCCGGACACAGTGTTATCAGAGTCTAAGGATTACCCGAACTCTGACACGGCAGAAAAGTTAGAAGACCCTGGGACTTTTCGACACCCAATCTCTATCAATGGTATATCTGTAGGTTTAGGACTTTGTGGTTCCGGTTCAAGTTGTAACATTCTACCTATATCCCTATGCCATAAGTTTAAGATTCCGGTTATCATGGATCAAACCTGGTACATGCCTTTTGTTGATTGAACTAGAGATATGCATGCCGGCCTGCTAAAGGATTGCACGATTAAGGCATGAGGATTCGTATTCCCAATAAATTTCATGGTTTTAGACGTACCTGAGGATCCGAGTTCCCCAGTTCTATTAGGTAGACCATTCTTAGCGACTACCAGAGCATCATGGACTTCGATAATGGGGAAATCACTTCAAGGCTGAACAATGATACGGTATCTATCAAGATCCTAGAGCCCCTAGATAATAGGCCGGAATGTTGCAAGACGACTTATGATTCAGGGAAAGTGGAAGTCATGGAGATAGAGAAGGAAGGGCATAGGCAACGAGAGGTTCTAGTGGAAACCTGTGAGCAGGAATTCATGAGATTAATGCTGAGAGAGCACAAAGAAAAGGACCACAGCAAGGCGCTCACGGAAGCTAGTCCCTCCGTATTGCGTAGTGAAAGAGTAGAGCTTACAGTGGAAAATGTGGAATCCTTGGGCATAAGTTTAAATCTCAACGCAAAGGCAAACCTAGTATGCAAGCAAAGAGAGAGAGGCATGCTAGGAATAGAGCTCAGAAAGTTTCTACATGAAACCGGGGAATGTCAGACCTAAAAGATAATGACCGACGAGAAGGGAAATGAATGACGGTTGAAACCTCAAAGATGCGAGTTTGGTGAGTTAAAACCCCAACTTTTGTCTGAGTGAAGATCCGAAGGTAGGTCGAGCTGACGACTTTAAACTCAGAAATATTCTCTTGAACCCTTAGTTAGGAAGGAGTCAATAAAAGTATCTGGATGAAATAAAGAGCTTTTTTTCATCCTACCGCACCCTTAGGCTTGAAACCGATGGTTGTTGGGAAGGTTTTTTTACTCGTTGTGGATTCTAGTGAAATAGGTTAGGATTGAGTCAGAAATAGCAACAAAAGGAGTAAGAAACTAGTCAATTTGAGGTCAGGATTGAGAAGAGAGCTAAATTAAAGAGTGCAGAGTAGGAGGGCAGAGAAATCTCAGGAAAATAAGCCCCGGTAAACCGGGAGTTACCTTTAGGGCACCGAGCTAGGTATTTTTAGTTTCTGAGTGTCAGATTTAAGAGCATACTTTTCAGTGACACGTGAAGCACACACGTTGCATCAGAAACCACCCAGTCAGCAAATCCGTCCCATTTTCCCTATTTTCCACCTTTTCATCTTTTCCCACACTCCACCATAACTCCACCTCAATCCAATCAATCAAACCCCTCAAATCCCTCACCCACATTACTCCTCTACCCACTATCCCACCAAATCCTTCCACCTTCTATCATTTCTCCTATTTAAACACACTTCCACCACCATCATTCATCATTCTCATCAATCTTCTTCTTCTTCAATCACCAGCATTTCTCCATTTCTTCTCCTTCTAGAAATTTCGGCCCCTATCACCACCATACCTCCACCAAAATCAAACCTTTTCCTTCCATTTCAATACCCAAAACACCATTTTTCCATCCCTGTTGCTGAGTGGTGCTGCTGCAACAGTGTAGTTGCTACAGTTCTTTCTCTTCCACCATCAGAGCAGAGTCCCAGTAAGAACTGAGACAAATTTACGCCGGTAAATCGGGGCATAGGGCCGGTTTACAGAGGGTTTATTTTCAGAATCAGCATCAGTCTCAGCCTCTGTATCAATCAATATGGGTCCCAAACGTAGCAGAACCGTACATCGTCCAAGCGGTCTACAGTTTTTATATGGAGATGTCAATCCCTTAATCGAAGGGGTTGAGCAATTTGATTCACTCAAGATTTATGAGTCGAATGGCCGGCCTGTTAGCTGTGAGAGCGGCATGGATTTAGAAGATTATGGCTCGATATTGCCAGGAGCTATGAAGGCACAAGATATTTGGGACATGGCAGAGGCACCGAGCCAATTCAATGCTATAGTGGTGCAGGAATTTTATGTGTATCTATTGCATAACCCAGGAGCTACATTTGTGATGGTCTGTGGAGTGAAGGTTGACTTCATGATTGAGCAAATCAATGCACATTTCGGTGTTCGCAATCCACCAGTGGGCCCAGATGAGTACACAACCTCGACCCATATTAAAGAGTTAGAGAGGATGCAGATGATTGCTGATTATTTTGGGGTGCAATGGAAGCGCAACCCTATGGAAGCCCCCATCATCTTCCTGGAGAATGAATTATCCTGGGATCGGAAGATGGTCAACCGATTTGTATGTGTCCGCCTTCTGCCGACCAAGCATACGGTCTCTGTCACACCAAAAAGGGCAGAGTTGATGTTCTATCTGGAGTAGAGATCTCCAGTCAACATCGGTCTACTGATGCATAGCCGCATTCATGAGATTGCTGCTACATCCAAGCGAGAGCAGCTGCCATATGGGCCTATGTTGACATGTTCGCTTTGGAGGACGAGGTCAAAGTTCTAGTAAGTGACGATTGGGAGGACCCTGAACCAAAGATCAGTTCATAGTTGGTTCAATGAGTACCAAGATGGGTCGGTCAGAGAGCTGAGAGAGAGCGTGCTCCGGTCCTCGGAGCACCTCGATCCCAGAGAGCTGTGTTGGAGGAGCATTCACGAAAGATTGTGAGTCTACGTCGCAAAATGGACAGAAGATCAGTTCGTAGTTGGTTCAACGAGTACCAAGATGGGACGGTCAGAGAGTTGAGAGAGAGCGTACTCTGGTCCTCGGAGCACCTCGATCCCAGAGAGCTTTGTTAGAGGAGCATTCACGAGAGATTGTGAGTCTACATCACAAAATGGACAGAATTATAGAATTTTTCGGCATTCCTTCTTCGACCCCACCATCTAGGACTGCCCCACGTCACGGAGCCTCCTCTTCCACCGCTGATCCCTCGAGTTCCGCACCACCTCCCGGTTTCGAGCCTAGAAATGACTAGGAGGATTATTCTGATGAGGACTAGTTTTCTACCTTTTTATGTTGTTATTTTCCATTTCTTGTTATTTATTTCCTATCTAGTTATATAGCAGAATTTTCATAATATAATGATTTTGTCGGCTTAAATTGTTTGGAGTTATTTATTTTCTCTTTTACTACCGCAATTTTATAATACGGTTTCTTGTCACCGCTATTCTTTTTGGTTTGTTTGAGTTACTTAGCACAGATTCTTCGAGGACTACTTACAGGCGCCCGATGCATTATGAGGCGATCCAGTTGTTCCTTTGGTTCCACCCTTAACGATGCTAAGTTCCTTTTTATTTTCATTTTTCATCTTACACATTGGGGACAATGTTTCGATTAAGTGGAGGGGTAAGGGACGTCACTTAGCTTTTTGACATTTTATTCCAAAATTATTAGATTATCTTGATTATCTTTGATGCACTGTTCACCACATAGACTTTGATTCGTTTCGACGGAATTTCGAAAAAAATATGACATCTTTGATCTTCTGGAGTTAATTAATTACATCGTTGTTTCACTATGTATAAGTAAAAGTTGTGCCCACTTCTGAAGTAGTGGGGTATTAAGCACATATTCTGTTTTGAGCCACCATTTTAAGCACGTATAACTCACTTTCCTTGGCATGTAGTCGATAGCGCATTGCCTTGACTAGAGTTGACCCTGGCTTTATCCCAAATAATGTTCCACCAACGATTATAAGGGCAAAGAAATTTCAGATTCGGTAGTTTATCAAGAGTGAGACCATGAGGATAGATAAATTTATGAGAGTTCACCCTCCAAGAAAGATAAGTGCATTGCAATATATACATCTATATTCTCTTTGGCAAAAGAAATTTGAGTCGATGGAGCGTAAGACGTATGACCATTGTATAGACCGATAAACGCGAGACTAAGCGGTTCTCGATCCGCCTTGCCCAGCTAATTTAATTAATAAAAAACATGTTCAAGACTGGTTAGTTCGACTACAGGTTGATGTAATGTGATATTGTTTGCATTACTAGGCGGATGTGGAGTTATTGCACACACACATTGGCTCATGACATGAATATTGTTTAATGTGTTACTGATGGATATGAGTGGCATGATCTTGATCTTGACTTTGTGAGGCATAGTTGTTTTTAATTAACGTGTATATTGGTCGGGGTTTCATTTTCTTTCTGCCTTTTTACTCGGGACGATCAAAAGCTAAGTGGGGTGTAGTTGATAACGCTCTAAATAGTACCATTTATTATACATTTATTCACCCCGAATTATGCTCAAGAGAGGATAGATAGACTTCTTATTATATGGAATATGTGTTAAATGCTATTTTCATGTTCCCAAGTTCGTAATTCTGCATCTGTGTGATTATCCTGAAGATTTTGTACTGTTTTGCCTCGTTTTATGTGATTTACAGGATGTACCGAATCTGGAGCACTTAAGGACGGAGCTAGATCAAGAGAAGCATGTTGGGCCAAGTGAATGAAGTCCAAGAAGAAATCTGCTGAAGAAAAGGATGAAAAGTGAGCCCGGTTTACTGTGGGCTAGGTCCGGTAAACCGAGGGTCTTGGGGAGCAAGAATTGAATCTACCGTATCTACTAGGTCGGTTAGGGTTTCTGAGAGTCTTAAGTCGGCCATTGTATCTATATAAGGCCGCATCAACTGATTATTACATAAGTTTTTATAAGTTTTATAAGTTTTTCATAAGTTTTGCATATTTTATCTTTTATTATACAATTTGATGAAATAAATTTCTTTTAAGGCTTTTGAAGTTTATTTGCTGGTTTCCTTCCCTACCTCACCATCTCTAGCTTGAGTAGATCAAGCTAGGTCTCCATTGTTGAAGGTATGAAGCTTTGAACATTCCTTTTTGTCTTCAATATTGTAGATATGTTTGTATTTACGTATTTTAGTTAATCTGCATGTTTAACGACCCCATAATTTACTTAGATTAATCGGAATTGAGCAATGTAGATCCATAATTAAGAAAAGCCCGCCCCCCCACCGGTAAACCGACGGTCTATACCGGTTTACCGAGGCAAAATGTAGGAAACTTAATCTGGAGGATTCACGTCAGCTACGTTGATCGACAAAAAAAATTAAAACAAGTAATAGGTCTGGCCAGTCTAGTATCCGTAATTCGTAAATTAACATGAAGTACTGATAGTAAAGTGTTAGTTATGACATAGTCTTGATGAACCCTTGGAACGTGCTAATCAGTGTCGATAGCTGCCTAGGCGGGTTAGCGGTATGAGTTAGCGCTCGATACCGGCAATTCTAGTTCTTTATGCATATGGTCTATTACAGACCAAATAAGGAGGGTAGTTGGCGTATAGATTATCTACTACTATGGTCGGAGTCGATAGGGTTAGGAATTACACCCGTAGCTTAAAACAAAATTAAAGGCTCGCACGATTAGTTTAAGGAAATTATGTGGGGAAGTAAACATAAGGATTAACTAATCCAAGTTAGTAGATCGGTGGGAAGAGGGGGAGGAATACCATGTTTCGTTTCTGTTTATTGTTGGTCCATGACCACTTATATGTGTCTTCTTAATTAAGATTAGGATCGTTTATACTCAAGTTGCATTGTCTCTGTGGGATCGACCTTGATTCGCCCTTACTATACTACGATGGACATCGTATTCTTGCTAGTAATATCGACGTTAGTGACTTACACACGATCAAAAGACGGTGTCAGACCCAAAAAGGTCATTTGCGACACCTCGGAGGTCAGAGATTACACAGAGTTCACCGTGAATGATGAGCTGATATAGGTCATGATTAATGAAGAATATCCTAATTAGAAGATCAAGATTGGGGCCAGCTGGCCAGAAAAGGAAAAATAGAAACTGATTGCATTGCTCAAAGCTAATCTGGACGCCTTTTCCTGGAAGGTGACAGACATGGGGGGCATCTAGCCCGACATCTCTTTGCATCACTTAAATGTCGACCCTACTTACAGAGCCATCCAACAGAGAGTGAGCCAATTCTACAAAGAATAAGAGGTCGCTATCAAGGCCGAGGTAGATAACTTAGTTCAAGCCGGGGTTATCAGGGAGTTGCAGTATCCTACCTGGTTCGCCATCATTGTGATGGTAAAGAAAAGTAATGGGAAGTGGCGTATGTACATCGACTTCACTGATCTCAACAAATCCTGCCCCAAAGATCCTTATGAACTGTTTCGGACTGACCGAATGGTCGATAGAATCACCGGATTTGAGAAGCTAAGCTTCCTTGATGCGTACTCGGGCTATCACCAAGTGAGGATGACCGGTAGTTAAAAAGAGATGACAGCATTCAGAGCCTCATATGGATGTATTACTATGAAATGATGCCTTTCGGTCTGAAAAGCACTGGTTCTACCTATCAGAGGATGGTCAACAAAGTTTTTGGGAGCCAGATTGGGAAGAACATGAAAGAATATATCAATGATATGGTTGTAAAGTCGGCTAGAGGAAATCACGCTGAAGATCTGCAAGAGACACACGACAATGTGAAGAGCATTCAATGAATTTGAATCCGGAAAAATGCACGTTCGGGGTTTAGACCGGAAAATATTTAGGCTTCATGGTGACACAGAGGGGTATAGAGGCCAACCCAGAGAAAATTCAGGCCCTACTGAACATGGCCGAGCCCGCAAATATTAAGGAAGTCCAGAAGCTGAACGGAATGATCATTTCCCTAGGAAGGTTTATATCAAAATCTGCTGACAAGTGCTTGCATTTCTTCAAGATCCTAAAGGGAAACAAGACTTTTGAGTGGATAGAGGAGTGCTCGTAGGCCTTTAAGGCCCTCAAGGCTTATCTGGCAAGTCCACCGCTCCTAGTTAGCCCAGTTATAGGCGACGAGCTTTTTGTTTATTTGGCGGCATCAGACCGGGTTGTTGCCGCTATACTTTTCAAGGAGGATGGCACCCTCCAAAACCCTGTCTATTATGTTTCTAAGGCTCTCAATCCTATTGAGAGTCGGTATTTTAATGTAGAAAATTAGCCTACTCGCTTGTTGTTGCTGCCCGAAAATTAAGGGCTTACTTATCCTCACATACTATAATAGTTCGAAGAAATAGCCCTCTCCGCCAAGTATTGCATAAGCCAGACCTCTCAGGTCATTTTCTTCGTTAGGCAATTGAGTTATCAGAGTTTGACATACACTACCAACCCAGGAAGGCTATCAAGTCTCAAGCCTTAGCAGATTTTATCGCGGAAATGAGCTTCAGCGAGCAGCAACCCCCAGAGTTGCATAGCTCACGCCCCGCTAGCGAACCCATCACTTCGGCCGGACCCCTGCCAATACGGCCGAGCCACTGCTGGGAATTGTACGTCGATGGGGCCACAAGCCGAAATCGCTATGGGGCGGGATCGTCTTGCTCGAACCAGGATCTTCAGAAGAGATAGAAAAAGCACTGAGGTTCGACTTCACCGCATCCAACAACCAGGCAGAATATGAGGCCGTAATCGTAGGCCTTGAGCTCGCCACAGCTATGAACGTTAACAATGTTGAGGTATTTTATGATTCACAGCTCGTGGTTCATCAAGTAATGGGATCATATGGAACAAAAATGAGATCCTGCAAAAGTACCTTGATCTCATCGAGAGGTTGAGAAAAGGCTTCGATTATTGTGAATTTATCAAAATACCACGCCAGAAGAATGCGCGGGCAGATTACCTATCAAAGTTGACAACGAAGGAAGAGTTCGACAATCCATCTGTTACGGTTGAATATCTCAACGAACGGGCTATCAATCGGGCAGAAATCATGGACTTTCAATCGTCAGAGCCCTATTGGGTAGATGAAATCAAGGCATACATCAAATTGGGAACGTTGCCTTCAGACCCAAGGGAGGCTCAAGCTCTGAGGAAGAGGTCGATGCGCTCTACAGTCGCAAATGGGATCCTATATGGAAAATCTTTTTCGAGGCCACTACAGCGATGCGTGCGTCCCGCAGAGGTCTAAGGAATATTGAGAGAAATTCATGAAGGAGTGTGTGGGGGCCATCCCTCAATCCATACAATGGCTCATAAAGTTTTCTTAGCAGGATATTATTGGCTGAAGCTCGCGGAAGACTCTCAAAGATATGCAAAGAGCTGTGATAAGTGTCAACGCTTCGCCGACATACCGCGGCTCCCATCAGTTGAGCAAAGTATTGTCCTCGCCGTATGGCCTTTTGATATGTGGGCGATTGATCTCATCGGTCCGCTCAAAAAGGGCGGCCCAGGTGTGAATACGTCGTAGTTGCAGTGGAGATCGAGGCGTAGGTAAAAATTAACTCAAAAGACATAATTTATTTTCTACTAGATCAAGTTTGGACCCGATTTTGACTCCCGCGAGTGATAATATCTGACCACGGGCCACAGTTCTGGAAGGAGCATCACGTCAAGCATTGGCAATCTTCGATATGCTACCTACAAGGGAACGGACATGCGGAAAATGCCAACAAGCAAGTTTTTAAGGTATTAAAGAAAAGTCTGGATGACAAGGCAGGGAAATGGGTAGACCACTTACATGCAGCCCTGTGGTTGCTCCGAACCTCCTGCAAAACAACAATGGGCGAGACCCCATTCACCTTAACTTATGGCTCGGAGGCCATAGCCCCGATCGAGATGGCCTTACCAAGTATAAAGGTCTCACACTTTGATGATGCCGAAAACAGGGAGAATCGACAGGTCGAGCTCGACCTCGCAGAGAAAAAACGGCTAAAATCCTACGCTCAACTGGTCAACTACAAGCAAGACGTGAAAAGGCATCATGATACAACCATTTCATTGTAATTGGTGATTTTGTCCTACTTAAAAGGAAGGTAGATTCAAACACTCGGAAAAGCCAATTAAAGGGAAATAAGCATGCATTCAGAAGCCAAAAGTGACCGTAAATTAAAATAAATTCAAGTGCAACAAAGAGAAGTTATTACAAGTCAAGGCCGAAGCCAAAAGTTAAGGAATTACAAGCTTGAAGAAGTAAAGAACAAATCTATCCGTCATAAGGCGGAGTCTGGGCATGGGGGTCAGAAAAGTCCAGGTACTGGTCCCCTTCTTCTTCTGTGCTTTTCTCGCCATCCCCGGGGTCAACTTTGCCGCCTTTAGTTGAGGCTCCATCACCTTCAGTTGCGGCCTCACCATCTCCAACAATTTTCTTAGATGCACCTTTGATCAAAGTGGTCAAGTTAATTTCATTGCGGGGTGGAGGAACCCAAGTCTCAAGACCATATTTCAGCTGATCCTCATTGTATTCGGCGACGTCTTCATCAGCATAAGGTATTTCAGGATGGAAGACCCGCAAAGTAGGGTCCATTTGAACCAAAGAAGCCCACTGAGCCATCATTTCAAGGGAAGGGCCAGCATCGCCATAAGTGGTCTTTAACAACGAATGAAGCGATAGAAACCTTGATCAAAGATCACTTCTTGGATATCTAAGAACTCGTCTCTACCTTATAGGCAGTGACAGCGGCAGGCTCGGCCTCCTCAGCCGCATTCTGGGCTTCAGCAAGCTGCATCTTCAACTTAGCGAGCTCTTTCTCGAGATCAACATTCCTACTCAGGGCCGCCTTAAGCTGCTCATCCCGACCTGCCAGCATCTTCTCGATGACATCTAAATGCTCTTTGTGTCCGGCGCTCTAGCCCCGCAAACGGACGGTCTCTTGCTTCACGTCTGCCAATTTACCTTCAGCTTCAGCCTTAGCTCACTGGGCAAAGCAGACTGCTGAATGAGCTTTAGCCAGCGCACTCTGATGTTTCGCATCCCGAGAAGTGAGTGCGTTCACGGCATTCCCAGTCCTAAATAGGCGGGTACTGATCTAAAAAAAGGAAGGAAGAGGATAAATCAACAAACCATTGAAAAATAAGGGGAAAAATGATCCAAGTAGAGAGGCGGTCTGATAACGCCTTAATTGGTACCAATAATTATACCCTTTTTCAACCTGAATTCTGCTCAAGAGAGGATAGATAGGCTCGCTATTGTGTGGAATATGTGTTAAATGCTATGTGTGTGTTTCTAGGATCGTAATTCTGCATCTATGTTATTTTCCCAAAGATTTGGTACTGTTTTGTCTAGTTTTGCATGTTTTATAGGATGTACCGAATCTGGAGCATTGGAGAATGGATCTGGATCAAAAGGAGTATACTGGGCCGAGTAATTAAAGTCCAAGAAGAAGTCTGCTGAAGAAAAAGAAGAAAAGTCGGCCCGGTTTACCGTGGTCTAGGGCCGGTAAACCAAGGACTTGTTGGACACGAAATTGATTCTGCTACCTCTACTAGGTCGGTTAGGGTTTTAGAGAGTCTTAAGTCGGTCATTGTATCTATCTAAGGCCGCAATTACAGATTATTGTATAAGCTTTCATATGATTATTATCAAATCTCTTCAATACATTATAATTTGATGAAATAAAGTTATTCCAAGCTTTTGAGGAGTTATTTCTGATTTTCTCTCTTTCTCCATCATCTCTAGCTTGATTAGATCGAGCTAGATCTCCATTGTTGAAGGTATGAAGCTTTGAACGTTCCTTTTTGTCTTCAATATGGTAGATCTATTTGTATTTATGTGTTTTAGTTAATCTGCATGTTTAATGACCCCATGATTTACTTATTTTAATCGTATGAGAGCAATGTAGATCCAGGAATAGGAAAAGCTGACCCCGGTAACCCGGCGGTATATACAGGTTTACCAAGGTATTAATTAGAAAACCTAAAACTATGATTCACTACAGCTACGTTGATCGACAGGTTTAATTAACAGAAGGTTAGATCTGGTCAATCTGCTTATTGTAATCGTAAACTAGCATGAAATACGAATAGTGAAGTGCTAAGTTTGGACATAGTCTTGGATGGACCCTAGGAACGTGCTGATCAATGTCGACAGCTGTCTGGGCGGGTTAGCGGTATGAGTTAGCGCTTGATATGTGTAGTTGTAGTTCTCTATGCGTATGGATATTACGGACCAATTAAGGAGGGTAGCTTGCGTATAGCTTGTCTACTACCATTTTCGGAGTATATAGGAGTAGGAGTTGCACCCATAGATGATAAGAATTAAATCAAACGCTCGCTCGATTAATTTAAGGAAATTATGTGGGGAAGTAAACGTAAGGATTAACTAATCCAAGTTAGTAGATCGCTGAGAAGAGGGGGAGAAATACCAAGTTTTCTTTATGTTCATTGTTGGTCCATGACCGCCTCTATGTTTCTTCTTAATTAGGTTAGAATCGTTTATAGTTAAAGTTGCATCGTCTCCGTGGGATCGACCTTGACTCGCATTTACTATACTACGATGTACCTAGTATTCTTGCTAGTAATATCGATGTTAGTGACTTACACGGGATCACGGCCCAAAACTTACCATGCTCATAGCCAAGCCATATTTCCCAACAAGCACGTAAAACTCGCCGGCAACATCAAGCTCGGGCTCAGACTCGTCAGCCACAGCAACTCGGGTGACGATCCCCTCTCCGATCGCTGAATGGGCAGGGGGTGAATTCCAGCCAATGTTACACAGTGGAACCACGTCTAAAATTGACTCCGCCAGCTGTCTCCCCTTCTCCGTGGTAATGGGCGGTTTGATAAAATCACGGTCATACCACAGCGCCGGCTTTCCAATAAACCCAACGGGCAAAGATTTTTTCTGACCTAGGATAGCCTCAGATTCTGGCTCCATAGCTTTCCTCTTGCCCTTGTCAATAGCATCCCTCGCAACCTCAGCCTCAAACTCCACAGAATGAGCAGGCTCCTCAGAAATTGTGACCTCAGCCGCCTCAGTAGTCTCGGCATCAACTATGGGAGTTTTAGATTTTTTGGAGGCCCGAGCCTCTTGTGTCTTGGTAGTATCCTCGAGCTGGCTACGCTTGCGAGACTCTTCTATGGCCTTAGACCCCGAAACCACACTCTTCTCCATTCGACCTTGCTTTGAGGTCGCAGCAGCATGAACGACAGTGGCGTCGACCAGAGGCGGTGTCGTCGTTGGGACTCTCTTTAATGCCTTTTTTCGGGCCTTGTCCAGGTCCTCATCCAATTTGAGTTGGTCAGCCCGCCTTTTGTTTGCACTCACCATATCGACTGCCAAAGAAAATCAATCAATACGAGAGGACAGATATTTAGAGATAATGCGGAAATTAAAAGCAAAATTAAAGTGGCAAGGAAAATTACGGCGACGCCGTTTCTTAGGATCGCCCCCACGGACAACGCACTCTGAAGGAAAACATCTATCAAAATGACACTCGGTGCACCACTCTGGGTCAGTTGGCTGAAATCCCATCATGACCAAAGGATGTGAAATCGCGGGACTAGATATCCCCGCCAAGCTGGCAAAACGTCCCCACGGATCACAGAGAACCGCCCAGCTGACGTTCCTCTTCGGTTGGAACTCCCCGTCAGAAACAACAAGGTTCAGGAGAAATTTGACGAAATCTTGTTCCTAATGTTGGACCCCGAAGTAGGGCTGAGCTTGGGTCGGTTGGGTTCGTTTGGGTTGGGTTTTCATAGTATTAGTCGGGTTGGTTTAAAAAAATACTAACCCAAACCAAACCAAATTATTAGAAAACCCAATGGTTTGGTTCAGGTTGGTTTCGGGTTGGGTTGGGTTGAGTTTCGGGTTTTAAGCCATAAACAATGTATTTATAATCAAACTTTGATGTAATAAAATCCATACATGTATTCTATCGAAATTCAAATTTTTTACCACATGTTCATAGAGAACAATACTTAAAGACAATTTTTTTATGGATATCATATTACGAATCCAATAATCTATGACACAACCAACAACGTATAAAGATTGTAACAAAGAACAATACTTAAGCATTAAGGAAATCATACATGAAAATTTAAAAATTAAAGAAATGATCCATGATTCATTCGACAAAAATATTATATTCATCAAATAGTCATTATAGTCTAATTATGCAATCCTACAAATGTTTCTACATTTTTCAATTATCACACCACAAAAATAATTGTTGATCGAAAATGAATAGCAATAACATTTTTCATTGGCTATCAATAGAATTATGTATTGTAATGTCTTTCGGGTTTTGGGTTGGGTCGAACCGATCAAAAAAAATAAAACCCCAAACCAACCCAATAGCATTCGGTTGGGTCAAAAACCAACCCAATACTTTTGGTTTCAACTGGGTTGGGTTATTTTGGGTTGGTTCGGTTTGGGTTTTGGGTTGGTTCGGGTTTATTGTGTTTTTTGCTCGGCCCTACCCCGAAGAATGGCCAGGACAACCCCCTTCCTGCTCTCGATTTAAAATATGGAAAAGGCCAACCCATACTAGACTCAACCCTCATGACTCGCTCACCCCAGTTATGCACCTTGTTTGGGGGATTAAAGAATAAACGTGGGGCTTGTGTCCTCGTGGAAACCTGTCTGGGAACTGATAAGTCCACAATTTGTGAGGTATATAGTGTATTCTTGATACGTTTTGCACGAAAAGATATTGTTCGGGTAGTTGTTTTTGATGTTTTTCAGCACCTATATGATGGAGGCATGATTTTGGATGTTTTGAGTCATTTCGGAGTCATTTGGAGCGGTTTGGACGAAGTTGAAATGAAGCGGTCAAGCTAGAAAAAGAAAACAGTGCTGGAAAGCTAAAACCAGTTATGGTAGGATCCTACCATTCCATGGCTGAGTTTGGCAGAATTAAAACACATCAGCAGCGAATTTGCATCAGCATTATTACCATTTAAACACTATTTTATGTTATTTTAACCCCATGAGTAGGTCCAACTTTATTTATTATTAGTATTTAGATAGAAATAAATATTTCTCAATCCCTAATTAGGAGAAGAGGCGACAAAAGAGAGGAGAGGGGCGCATCTTCTCTTCTCCACCCATCTTCATATTTTCTTTCATACTTTCTCCATGGATTGGTGATTGTTTCTTTCTTCTTTTCAATAAACTAAGGTACTCTCCTTCTTTTTCTTGTGATTTTATCATTAGAATGAGTAGTTAATATCTTTATTCCGGTTAATTGATTGTTGAACCCTTGATTTCTTGATGATTGTGAGATCAAATTATTCCTAATCCTTGTTATATTATTAGTATTTATTTATTTTCTGCATTCATCGAAAAATGAATAGAATATTGATTTGGTTATTTGTGCACAATAGTTGAATTGGTTTTCTAATCAAGCACCAAAATCCATCTTAGGCGGTTGCCATAAAATATTGGATTTTTAGTGGTAAACCACACACTGCCTACCGGTTCGTAGCCCGTAGGATTCCCTGTTGTGAAAATAGATAATACTATGGTTAAAATTAAGCCGGTTGGATTAATACCTGGTAATTGGGTCTCTACAATCTTTAAGGCTGTTATGTCTCCAAACTCCGGACGGTCGTTGCAGGGTGTGCCATAATTAGGGTGTAATTAGTGGCGGTTGTCCTAATTAACGAATTTAGGAGAGATTGGTTGATACACGGTTGTGGTCAACTATAACCAATTTATTAATAATTTAACTAGTCATCTGTGAATCGATGATCAATCATAGGTATTGGGGGGGAAACGATTAATTGACTGGAACTTTTGTTTATTTTGTTTTCCTTTTCTTCTTTGGAAATAGTTATAAAACACCAAATATCTTTTCTTTTCATGAATTTTAGAAGAAATAAGTCCACCGTTCCCTGTTGATGTGAAATTGCACGGATCTAGGAAAAGCGGTATTTGGATTCAAGTCTTTCTCCTCGACACAACTACAACAATTGCGTAGAAGCACCTTGGAATATTTTTCGAGAGCTCCTCGACACAGTCTCAACTTGTGAGAAAGCACCTTGGAATAACCTCAACACTTAGAAAACTTGTTTCTAAGCACCTTGGTATAGGACACCCACAAAGGTTGCTCAAGCCTTTGATAATCCGAAAGAACCTCTATCCCGAGAATTCAACACACTAATCCATGTGTAGAAAATATAAAATTTTATTATTGGAAAAGATGATTGTTTCACAAATTACAATTGGATGGTTATTTATAGGATACAAGAAACACATAGAATTCTAAATACATGAACTACAATTTTCGGTCCTGTGCTTCAACCTTTGAGTTTTCCAAGTACTTTTATCCAAGAGTTGCATCCTTTGGTTGAAACTTGATGAACCTTGAATTCTTGATACATGAATCTAATTAATCCCAAGTACTTGTTTTTCCACCCATTTTGGCGCCATGTGTATCATTTATTTAGCACTTAATATTTAGCTAATATTACTTAATAAAGTATGATATATTATATAGTAACATAATTTATTAAATAATTATTCCGATAGTCCGTAAGCATAAATGACGGACTTGATAACTTCAAAATCTTCATTATTCGTGGGCTTGGAGTCTTGAATTAATAATTGGATCAAGTTCTCCAACGAGTCGAGCTTAATTCTGTGTTGGAGTCGGGTTTCGGGTCCAAGTCTAGTCGTGACGGGTGGTGGAGTGTCGGATGGCTCTATATTTACATCATTCCCTCCCGGTTGAGAAGGATATGTCCTCAGATCTGTTGGATTGTCATAGGGTCGTAGGTCCGTCACGTTAAACGAGTTCAAAATTCCCCAGTCGGCCGGAATGTCAAGTTTGTAGGAGTTATTATTGATTCTTTCCAAAACATGATACGGTCCATCGCCACGCCGGATGTAATTTTGTTTTGCGCTTGTGGGGAAATCTATCTTTGCGAAAATGCAACCAAACCCAATCGCCGGGGTCAAATATCATCTCTTTTCGGCCCTTGTTTGCTTGTTTCTCGTACCGAACTATTTGGGCTTCCACATTTTCCCTTGCTTTGGCGTGCAACTCTCGAACCATCTCAGCCTTCTTGTCGCCATCAAGATAGGTAAGCATACCTGGAGGTAAAGGAACCAAATCAATAGGGGTGATAGGATTAAAACCATACACAATCTCAAATGGTGAAAATTTAGTAGCAGAATGTGTGGCACGATTATAAGCAAACTCCACATATGGTAACCACGTCTCCCAATTCTTTAAATTCTATTGCACTACCGAGCGCAATAACTGCCCCAAAGTCTGATTAACAACCTCAGTTTGACCATCAGTTTGTGGATGATATGCAGTAAAATACAACAAAGTAGTACCCCAAACGTAACATCGCGGTCACTAACAATTGATTTAGGTACACCATGTAGTCGCACAACTTCCTTAATGAATAATTCAGCAATATGCGAAGCATCATTTGTTTTATTACATGCAATAAAGTGAGCCATCTTAGAAAATCGATCAACGACTGCAAAAATAGAATCCTTACCCGTTTGAGAACGTGGTAAACCCAACACAAAATCCATAGAAAGATCAATCCAAAGGGAAGTAGGAATGGGTAAAGGAGTATACAAACCATGTGGTTGTGATTTCGATTTAGCCTTAAGACAAGTAATACATGACTTACACACTCGATGAACATCACGAGCCATCTTAGGACAATAACAATGTGTGTGAAGTATGTCCAAAGTTTTAGAAATTCCAAAATGTCCCATAAGCCCACCACCATGTGCTTCTCGCACCAAATATTCACGCAACGACCCCCGAGGGATACACAGTCGATTTTGTTTAAATAAAAATCCCTCGTGTTGATAAAAAAAATTTAAGAGCAGCAGTATGGGTCGACTTATATATTTCAGAAAAATCAATATCCGAAGCATACAACTCTTTAATGTACTCAAAACCAAGTAGCTTGGTTTGCATGTGTGTGATAAGAGTGTAACGTCTTGACAAAGCATCGGCGACAGTATTCTCCTTTCCCTTTTTATACTTAATCACATAAGGGAAAGACTCAATAAATTCCATCCATCTAATGTGCCTCAAATGCAATTTCGATTGTCCTTTCAAATATTTCAAAGATTCATGGTCCGAATGAATAACAAACTCTCGAGGACGCAAATAATGTTGCCAAACCCGTAGACATTGAACAAGTGAATATAATTCTTTGTCATAGGTGGCGTAATTTAATAGTGCGCCTTTTAATTTTTCGCTATAGTACGCAATCGGACGTCCCTCTTGAATTAAAACTCCACCAATTCCCACCCCGGATGCATCACATTCTATCTCAAACATTTAAGAAAAATCGGGTAACGCAATAATAGGTGCAGAAATTAAACATGATTTAAGAGTTTTAAATGCTTCCCTTTGTGCGTTTCCCCAATGGAATGGAGCATTCTTCTTCACCAACTCATTCAATGGTGCAGCGAGAGTGCTGAAATTTTGAATAAATCGCCGGTAAAAACTAGCGAGGCCATGAAAACTCCGAACCTCCGTTGCATTTTTCGGTTCTGGCCACTCGGATACCGCCTTGACCTTTTCTTGATCGACCTCGATCCCCTGTCCACTCACAACAAAACCAAGGAAGACAACTCGATCCAAACAAAATGAACACTTTTTTAAGTTTGCATAAAGTTGTGCTTTACGGAGTGCTCCCAAAACAAGACTTAGGTGTGAAAGATGCAACTTTAAATCGTGACTATATATTAAAATATCATCGAAATAGACCACGACAAATCGTCCAATAAATTCCCTAAGTATTTCATTCACCAACTGATGTGAAATTGCACGGATCTAGAAAAAGCGGTATTTGGATTCAAGTCTTTCTCCTCGACACAACTACAACAATTGCGTAGAAGCACCTTGGAATATTTTTCGAGAGCTCCTCGACACAGTCTCAACTTGTGAGAAAGCACCTTGGAATAACCTCAACACTTAGAAAACTTGTTTCTAAGCACCTTGGTATAAGACACCCACAAAGTTTGCTCAAGCCTTTGATAATCCGAAAGAACATCTATCCAGAGAATTCAACACACTTATCCAAGTGTAGAAAATATAAAATTTTATTATTGCAAAAGATGATTGTTTCACAAATTACAAATGGATGGTTATTTATAGGATACAAGAAACACATAAAATTCTAAATACATGAACTACAATTTTCGGTCCTATGCTTCAACCTTTGAGTTTTCCAAGTACTTTTATCCAAGAGTTGCATCCTTTGGTTGAAACTTGATGAACCTTGAATTCTTGATACATGAATCTAATTAATCCCAAGTACTTGTTTTTCCACCCATTTTGGCGCCATGTGTATCATTTATTTAGCACTTAATATTTAGCTAATATTACTTAATAAAGTATGATATATTATATAGTAACATAATTTATTAAATAATTATTCCGATAGTCCGTAAGCATAAATGACGGACTTGATAACTTCAAAATCTTCATTATTCGTGGACTTGGAATCTTGAATTAATAATTGGATCAAGTTCTCCAACGAGTCGAGCTTAATTCTGTGTTGGAGTCGGGTTTCGGGTCCAAGTCTAGTCGTGACGGGTGGTGGAGTGTCCGATGGCTCTATATTTACATCACCTGTGGGTTCGACCCCTACTTCTACTATACTAGATATAGATGTTGTAGGTGATTTATCTTTGGTGGTTTGACGACCCACCAAATTTTGGCGCCGTTGCCGGGGAACGGTGCTAAGTGGTTTATTTCTTTTACAATTTTGTATATAGTTTCTTTTTGTGTTGTTTTGTGTTTTTCTTGTTTGCAAGCATGTCAGGTTACCACTACGCAATTCCTATGGCGAATCGAGATGTGTATGGATACAGGGTGAATAATTCATATGAGGAGAGAGGTTGTCCTAGTGAGCCGAGTTATCCGGATTGGAGTTACAATTCATATCCACAGATTTCCAACAAGGGTGGACTGACCAAACAAACCACTATTATGGTGACTCACATGTGTCTCATGATTGGTCCAATTCTCAGTCGTCTATTGAAATTGAAAGTCCGATCCCCGAGACAAATGAATCTCTTGAAGCCATGATGCAGTCTCTTACTAGCAATCTAACGCAAATGATCCAAACAGCTAATGTAGAGTTTATGCGAGAAATTGGGCAAGATATTTCACTGTTCATAGTAGAGCAAAATGCATGGGTTCTGAATATGCAAGGGAAAATTGATGAGCTGAAAACTGAAGTGGACCGTCTTAAGGAACAAAGGTTAAAAACATCCTCTCCTCCTATATGGTATGACGATGAAGACAATTGTCCCATTAGTTATCCGACACTTTAGATAGTTGAAGATGTTGATCAACCTAAGGGTGAAGAAATGCACACGGTGTTGGAGAATTTAAAGGATAATGTGCCTAAATTAGAGCGAAGTCACTAGGAAACCACTGGAGCCAAAAAGTGTTGAGGCAATTGTGGACATGTGAGCCAGCGAGAAAGAAGTAGTCTTCCCCGTTGATCACTACATAATGAACTTGGATGTGGAGACCCCTAATCCGGTTCAAATTTTCTTGGGAAGATACTTCATAAAAGTGCCTAGAGCCAAGGCACATCTGATTCTTCCTAAAGATGAGACGGATGGCTCGCTTACTGAGTATGCAAGGAAGAATCATGAAAGAAAAACTATTCCATTTGACAATGGATAGCCGAGGTAAGTATGTCTAGCCAAAGACATTAAAGAAAGGCGTTTGTTGGGAGGCAACCCAATGTAATAAAAATAATAATTTTTTTTCTTCTTGTTTTATTTAGATTTGATGTTGTGAGAATGGTATAATGCTTGTTGTGGAGCTGCTGTTTTTCTTGCAGAGGTGTGGTAATTGGCTATGAATCGAAGGTTGAGAAGTTGATGTCCATTTTGCATGGTTTGAGGAATGTTAATTTGAGGAGGAAATTTGTTGAGCTAGTTGGAGAATAAAGATGTCAATGAATTTTATAAAAAAAAATCTGGAAAGCTCAAAAGCAGAATGGTAGGATCCTACCACTATGCAGTTGAGAATTTGTGAAAATTTTGAAATGTTGCTGGAAAGCTCACAGCAAGAACGGTAGGATCCTACCGCTCCTAAAATGAGGAATTCAACATGTTTTTAAAAGCTACTAGTTTACTTTTGAAATAGTGGGATCCTGCCCATTTTTCTCATACTTTCTTGGATAATAAACGTTAGCTACCATCCTTCCGCACTTAATCTACTCCATCCGCACACGACAACACCAAATCCGGAATGCTTTCTAGCATATTTCCCTCCCGCACCACCCCGGACGCCATTGACTTTATGGACACCATGATGAATTTCAAGGCTTATTTTTCACCGTCCCATGGTCCAAAATTGTAATGTATTCTCATCACTTTATTTTATTTATTTTATTTTATTTTCATATTTAGATTAGTACTTTTTGCATATCATGCATACCATGTTATTTGCATATCATTGCACATTTTGCATCTTCCTTCCACTTTTAACATACATTGGGGACAATGTATGATTTAAGTGTGGGGGAGTTTTTAATGCATTTTCATATTAGAACTGCATCTTTAGGACATTTTAGGACCTCATTAGCACCGAGTATGCCTTTGATGACACTTTACCAACTTTTTTCATTTAAATCTTGTGTGAAGTAATAATAATCAAACGGTAAACGACCAATGCAAACACACACTTTTGTTGATACACACTCACCTTAGGTCACTTGTTTATGAACTTTGGAGGTAAAATCATTGAGCCCTAATGAAAGCCACTTAAAAGTGAGGATTTCATCTAGGCAAAGAGCGCACTCGCTCATATTTCCCTTTGAGTGGTATCCACACTTCCAATGTCATTCTAGAATTTGCATTGACATGCATTTCGAGACCACACTTTTTCAGGTTCAGTGAACTTAAATGATTGAGGCACCTAGGATTTAACCCCTTCTAGACCCACTTTTGTTGGCCTTCCCATATTTAATACCCCCTAGTGAGCTCCGTCTAGCCTGACCCTTTCTTGTGACAAACTCCAGAAATTAAACCCATGGCCTTTTCTTATGATAGCCCTTTTTTTGTTGACCTTATTGTCAGGAGATTGCATGAATAGTTGCATTAAATTTTAAGAAAGTCCTTGAAGTGAATATCTATAGATGTATGGCTCACGATTATGCAATGAAGGTGTGTTTTAAGATCTCTAAAAAGAAAAGGGTGAATGTTGAAAAAAAAATGGATGATAAAAAAAATAAAGAAAACAAGAGAAAAAAAAGAAGAAAGAAAAGAGAGCTTATATTGAAGGAGTGTTTTATATATTGAAAAAGAAGTTTGTTTCCGAGCTCTATTTTTGCAAGCTTCTTTGGACATTTTTGTTTGCACTTATATTCTTAAGATGTTGTGACGAAGGTTGGAGCCATATAGTATGCTTCACTTGGAATCATTCTTGGCAACTATATGATTATTAGTGTAAGTGTTCATGCATTCTCCTTGACATTTTAGCCACATATATTACCCTTTCCATACCTTGTTTTCAGTCCCTAGCCCCGATACAACCTTGATAAAGAACTCATGATTTGTGCATTGGATTTTGAATTTATAGTGGTGGAGATTTGATAGATATGCAAACATATGGTAATGCTTGGTTGTGTGTTGATTTTTGAGAGAGTATGAATTGTCCCTATGCATTATATTGAGAGTTTTACCCGTGAGGACAAGTTGGGACTCTTTTATTTTGCCCCTTTAAATTTTGTGATCAAGTGAGTTAAAGTTAGTTGTATGAATACTAGTGTGTGAGTATATTGCGTGATTACCATTTGGCTTGCATTATGGCACATGAGATTGATGAAAAGGTTGGACGGGTGTCATTTTTGGAATTCTACTGGTGCTTTGCATTCATGTAGTTTTAGGTCATTCATATAGGGTCCGGCTCATGCATGTTTCTTTTCTTATTTTTGGGGATGAGAGTGCATTTCTTGAGGACAAGAAATGATCTAAGTGTGGGGGTGTGAAAAGTCCACAATTTGTGAGGTATATAGTGTATTCTTGATACGTTTTGCACGAAAAGATATTGTTCGGGTAGTTGTTTTTTATGTTTTTCAGCACCTATATGATGGAGGCATGATTTTGGATGTTTTGAGTCATTTGGAGCGGTTTGGACGAAGTTGAAATGAAGCGGTCAAGCTAGAAAAAGAAAACAGTGCTGGAAAGCTAAAACCAGTTATGGTAGGATCCTACCATTCCATGGCCGAGTTTGGAAGAATTAAAACACATCAGCAGCGAATTTGCATCATCATTATTACCATTTAAACACTATTTTATGTTATTTTAACCCCATGAGTGGGTCCAAATTTATTTATTATTAGTATTTAGATAGAAATAAATATTTCTCAATCCCTAATTAGGAGAAGGGGCGACAAAAGAGAGGAGAGGGGCGCATCTTCTCTTCTCCACCCATCTTCATATTTTCTTTCCTACTATCTCCATGGATTGGTGATTGTTTCTTTCTTCTTTTCAATAAACTAAGGTACTCTCCTTCTTTTTCTTGTGATTTTATCATTAGAATGAGTAGTTAATATCTTTATTCCGGTTAATTGATTGTTGAACCCTTGATTTATTGATGATTGTGAGATCAAATTATTCCTAATCCTTGTTATATTATTAGTATTTATTTATTTTCTGCATTCATCGAAAAATGATTAGAATATTGATTTGGTTATTTGTGCACAATAGTTGAATTGGTTTTCTAATCAAGCACCAAAATCCATCTTAGGCAGTTGCCATAAAAGATTGGATTTTTAGTGGTAATCCACACACTGCCTACCAGTTCGTAGCCCGTAGGATTCCATGTTTTGGAAATAGATAATACTATGGTTAAAATTAAGCCGGTTGGATTAATACCTAGTAATTAGGTCTCTCTAATCTTTAAGGTTGTTATGTCACCAAACTCCGGGTGGTCGTTGCGGGGTGTGCCATAATTAGGGTGTAATTAGCGGCGGTTGTCCTAATTAACGAATTTAGGAGAGATTCGTTGATTCACGGTTGTGGTCAACTATAACCAATTTATTAATAATTTAACGAGTCATCCGAGAATCGATGACCAATCATATGAATTGAGGAGGAAACGATTAATTGACTGGAACTTTTCTTTATTTTGTTTTCCTTTTCTTCTTAGGAAATAGTTATTAAAAAAACCAAATATCTTATCGTTTCTCGAATTTTAGAAGAAATAAGTCCACCGTTCCCTGTGGGTTTGACCCCTACTTCTACTATACTAGTTATAGAAGTTGTAGGTGAATTAATTTTGGTGACTTGACGACCAACCAGGAACCCCCGTGCTGCTAAATCTATAAAACCTGTTGAAAAGCCCCAGGGACGACTCCTGCATGTTTATCTTGCATAGGATAATGAAAGCCACGATGACCCACACCGCGTTCAGGACAAAGCTTCAAGATCATTCATTATGTGAACAAGAAAAAGGGTCGAAAGAAGGCTGCAAACCTGCATAAAAATTATCAAAGTGAATTATCAGGGAGTCATCGGGCCACCGCAAATAGGTTAAATCTTTGAACTTGTTGGGGCCGCCGTTAGGGTCAATGATTCGAGCAGGCCTGACGCGAGTAAAACTGTAGGCTCTGGGAATGTTGTAATCTGTGAGGGCAGCGGTAAGGTCCTCGCTATCACGGACCGGCAACCATTCTTTTTTGATCCGTCTTTTGAGCTCGTCCATCCTATCAAACTCAGCTTTGGCCTCAGGATTGTTGGGAGTCGAGGATCTCATCTTTTGGCTTTTGCCATCAGCGTCACCCCTGTTGGATATACAGAAACCCGAATCCGGATCCGATCCACAATTGGATCGTCAGATCTGATTCACAGCACCGATCGAGACACTCGATCATGCACATCGGAAGCTACGAATAAAATCGCATGCGATTATACCACGATTCGATTCGTAGGATTAATAATAACTACAAGAAAGTTAGTAGATTTACCCAAACCGGAGAGAGAAGCAATCGACCAAGGGAGAAGGCGCAGTCTTCCGGATTGTATCTCCTAGCGACGACTGGTGGACGTCGATCCTCGCCATAGAACCTCCTCGAATATGCACAAGAAAAACCCTAGGTTTTTCTTCTCTTAATAACTAGAACAAGAAACTAATTTTTCTCTTCTTTATTTGTGATTGTGGCGCAATTTGCATGTCTTATTGTGTGAACTCTCTTTATATAGGAAAATAACTAGTCAAGAGAGTTATCATTTTCACACCACAAAAACCTATTCCCATAAGGAAAAGATATTTTTGCTACAAAAATAAGAGATAATTCCCAAAAAAATCAATCTCTTTATTTTCCATTAATTATCCAACAAATAGATAATTAATTAATTACACATGTGACATAATCTAGAAAAATTTCTTTTTCTAATTTATCACATAAAATGGCGCCAATATAGTCATTAATTTTAATAGAAAATGTCTTTTCTATTTTACATATTATTTACCAAATAAATAATATTCGCATATTCATTAAATAGACCAACTATTTAATTTATTCTCGAGGTTCCATAAAACGAGAAAACACTCGCGTCTTAGGAGCCAACCCGGGGACCATGGATCTATGACCAGTAGCTACAATAAATTGAATAAAACACTCATCGAACAGAATATTTCCACTCAACTTATTAATTCTGAAATTACGCCACCATAAATCCGAAACTGAACTCTATCGATTATAGATATAACTTATTCTCAAAACATCGAGTCGAGTCGATAAGTGTCCATTGATATAATCATTACATATAAACTAACCCTCCATAGACTATCCGTAATGAAGCGGGATTATTTCCGTAAACCTTCTTCAATACATCTTATCCTTATTTACCATTAACCCACTAGTGAACAATTAGTTCATAACCAATACGAACTCGGCCGATCGATCAGTTTCTAGGATCAACAAATAAGGGGATTGTCTTTCTACTTCCCGCAGGAAGGAATGGATTCCATATTTGTGAGACACACACTTCTCACTCATTCCATAATAGTGCCAACGTGAAAGTGATTTGGACCGCGCCTCTTAGCGATCCTTAACGAACACATCAAACCCTATCGTGAAACAAGTAGGAGTCTGTAATCACTTCAGGATTAAGGTTAATCCATATATGATCATCTTGTGATTTAATAAGATTTCTCAATCACGGAATTATATGAGAAATACGGATTAAATCGGTCCAGTCCTATATGACTACATCATATATAAATGCCCCACTTAGACAACCAATGCCGACGGTCCGGATAAGACGGTCACACCATAAAGTGTTCTGGGCGCATTAATGGTGGTTTAATCAACAGACCCCATACTTTGAATAAGTTCACCACGGGCTAACATTTCAAGTGTATCACCATAAACTTAATCCTCGCGTGCGTCACACACTAAGTTATATGGCTACATATGATACAACTTAGGGTTTTCAGTAGTGTATTACTTACAAGCACGAAGCAAGTAATAAGATTAGAATAAATCTATCCTTTATTAATTCTTAAAACAATTACATAAATTGTCTTTCGGGCGTTACTTCCAACAACCCCTACCTCAGTTGCGCCTCCAGCAGCGCGGCCCTTTTTCCTCTTCTTAGGACGAGGAGGCGTCGCTATACGCCTGGGTATAACTCAATATCATCAAAATTTTAAAAATCATCCACCCAGGGACATCGGCTTCGACACCAGATTACACTCTATCAGTAGAGCCGCTCACACCGACCCCTTCGTCAGAGTCGATACGAATAGTTCGAGCTTGTTTTTTCTTTTTCCTCAGATGGGTGGTCAAGCCATGCTGAGCAACCACTTCAGCTACACCGAAGGGGTCGTCCTCATCGACAAGTTGACCTGCCTTCTCCAGTCCGCCCCCAACATCCTCGAAATCTACTCCGACGGACTCACCAACATTAGAATCATCGATTGCTTCTTCCACAGCATACTCATATACCCCTTGATTGTCTCCGGGGCTATCGCTAACAGTCTTCTCACTTCCTGACATCCTGCAAAACTCAGAGGGAAAGGCAGAACATCAATCACCCACGACATATGAAAGTCAGCCCGAAACGGATGAACCCATCCGCCTCGACGCCTTTCCCCTCGGTTTTTCTTCCTAAGGATCAAGCTGGTAACAAAAGCCCTAAAAATATAATATAAAAAAAATCAAACACGAAAGATAAGGAATACCCCTACTCAATAGCTCTGGGAAAAGAGGGATGCACAGTGAAATACGAAGAGCATGTATCAATACATTCAAGAAAAAGTTCGAAGATTCGACACCGAAAACTACTCCGAATGCATGAATGACTCATACAAATGCAAATGAGAGAGGATCAAACACAGGAAAAAGAAACATGAAGTGGATCAAGGGAAATACATGGATGATAGCTCAAAGTTTAAGGGGATCTGGAGACAAGATGGCCGGAATCTTCAAATAACCGCCGGAAACCTTGAACCTTTGACAAGAAACTCCAAATCTTTGCGAGGAACCAAGCAATAGTGAAATGAGAATTGCATAAAGTGTTGGGTTGGAGGGATTTACACCTTTATATAGGCGGACGAAGTCTGATCTAATGGTCCGAGATGGATAAATCGTACGGACAGGGTTCGCGTGGTCTTTTCAAAATTCAAAATTCGTAAACCGCCATCATCATTATCCCACGAGAATCGAAACCGTCATCATTATGGGACTGATAACAAAATGTCTGCAACCAATCAATGCTCGTGACCTGTCATGCTGACCGTCCCGTCTCTAACAAAATTGAAAACACTCCTCTCAAGATGCGCCCAACCGCCACCATCAGTTCTGGTCGCGGCAACCACATATAAGGCAAGTCGCATCGCGACGCTATGCCCACGATAAATCTGCCCGCTTAACAACACGGAACGAAAAGGCATAACGCCCACAAAAGGCTAAGTCACTTCATGACCATATAGCCCATAGATAGGCGAGGTCGATCAACGACCCTAACGCCCATAAAAGGCTAAGTCACTTCATGAAAGGCTAAGTCACCTCATGACCATATAGCCCATAGATAGGCGAGGATGATCAACGACCCTAATGCCCACATAAGGCTAAGTCATTCCATGACCACATAGCCCACTTACAAGCGAAGTCGATCAACGACCTTCGTACCCACATGGGGCAAATTGATATGTCATATCCCAGAGCCAATTTACTCCCTGCCTTGTACTTCGAGGAAATGTATTAAGGCACGGAGTAAGGGGGAATTGATATGCATGATCCGAATCTTAGCCCGCGGATCCCTATCCGAGGTGGTCGGCGGTCGATCAGGACAAGTCCGTCGGACAACCGATCCACGGATGGGCCCACCAACAGCCATGCGAGGCCGTGTAAGTCCCGCCGAAGCTAGGGGCCTGAACCACACGATGTCGAGGTTCATTGGGTCCGTCAAGGACCACGCCCGCGAGATATAGAGAAAGAGACTACCACAGATTCGACTAAGGAAGGACAAGGACGTGAAGGCCAGCGAGGTCGTCAAGGATTCAATCCGCCCACCCGGTCGCGAGCTCGCAACTATGGATAGATATCAGCTTGTACTTTTTGTCCTTTATTGTAAATATGTGAAACTCAAGTCGGTTCTTTCTCTATAAATATGGCCTCTTGTAACCTCGAAAAACAGGGAATTAATGAAAAACTAAGGCTTACTCTGCCCAATTCACTGTTTATCTTAAATTATACTTGTACCACCACTTTCACCACCACAAATTCGGTAGAACCGCCATGCACTGCCGGAAAGCACAACCTTCATACACTTTTCATAGCTTGATATCCATCATGTACACCACCGCTAAACACCAGAGATAATTTCGACATTATCATTACGTAACCACCCTGACAGAATTTGGGAATCTATTTTTACTCAGTCACCTATTTGAAAAGTGTCGGGACCCGAATGTTGGGGATCGTATCAGGTCGGGAGAAAATATCCCGAAAAATATTACTACTTTACTTCTTTCATCAAATTTATTAAACAATAAACTTAATTTTTTTTCTTCAACTTTTAGGACACGTTTTGAAGGTGAAAAATCAATTGGATTTTACCGATTTATGATTTTGTTGAAATCAAACTCAACTTATAAAAATACGTAAAGAGTATGACAACCTATTTGACTTTTTTATTAAGTAAAACAAAAGGTTAGTTGTGAAATATATAACAACAATAAACACAACCTAGCCGGTATAAAAATATAATGATCAAGGTCTACCATATTATGTTAAAAAGGAGTAGATACACATTTTATTTGCAACGTGACAAAATATAAGCTCGTCACGATTGAAATTGACACAAAGTTGAAAAATCTTGAACGCAAAAATACAATAATTAATCGAAAGTTGAGAAATATATACGTGGTATGGAAAATATAGTTGCAAAATTGGAATAATAAAATAATAACTGGGTAATTTTAAAGATAATGATACATTATTCATTAAATTAAAAGTTATGAAATTTACTATTATTTTATTTGGGACGGGTCGGGTTGCTTGTCGGTGTATATGTGCCCGAATATTTCTTGATTAATTATAGTCGGGATGCGCACAATTCCTGAAAGTTCGGGTTGGGAAAAAGTTCGGGATGTGAAAATTTAGGATGGAGCGAGATGGGAGTCGGGTTGGGTCAGGATTTCAGGAATTTTTCCAGACCTAGTTGTATCCATTTTTAAAAAATACAACAAATCTTTTATTTAAAATATTTGGTATTGTATTAAATAACGACAGTAATTTTATTGGTGTTGGATATATGAGTGATTCATGAATGTATAAAGGAACAAAATTCTACAAAGAATATCCACGTATCTTGCTATATATTTAATCAAAATATAAACTTTTACAATTTTTCATAAACATTTAATTGTATAGCTATTCCTAATATACAAAGAGCTTTGATATTCTTATACAAATTTTTTTTTGAATTTTTTTGATACAAAGTTAATTCAACTTTTACACCCTTATTGTTGCACCTACTTTTTCTTTATTGTAACAACTACCTCGTACCCACCAACAACCAACTAAACACCACTACTCACTACCCATTACGTATCAATAGCTAACAAAATACCACTACACATGTAACGTCCCGTTCACGAATACCGAGTCATTATACGAAAATAGAACGTTCGACATGTGACTAATAGAAAAAAACCTAAAACTCACGTAAGGCTGACATAGTTATCAATGTAATAAAGAAAAGCACGGAGGACAGACCCTTATGGTAGTCCACGAATACAACTGATGATATATGGGCCCATTGGTCAGATTATTTGTAATTTGGCCAGGCCCAAAGTTGGATAACAAGGCTGGATGAGCCGGCAGGGCTGGCCAGACTAAGAAGCTGGACAGAATAGTCAGAGGAGCAGGACTCCCATCTTGTTTTGACCAGAATGGTTCCTAGACAGAGCAACAGGCTGAGCATGGTGAAGACCAAGTCAATAACACCTCAACTGCTTGTGTACGTGGGTAGACCCCACGTCTAGAAGATAGTCGGTAATAACTTCCAGGCACGTCCAGGAAGAGGCACACGATCTACAACTATATAAGGAACACCCTGAACTACGAGGGGGACTTGATTCCAGTTTCTTACTTAAATTGGATACGTAGGCAGCTCTCTCAAGAATTCAGTCCAAAATTATACTCAAATATTCTTGTTCTTGTATCATTTTCCTAATTAGAATTACCCAATTACCCGATTGAAATATTCGTACAACATCATTTGGCGCTAGAAGGAGGGTTTAATTCTAGTTAGTGAGTGATTGTTTTAAAAAAAATGGCACGAAATCAAGAAATTCAAAGAAGCAACAAAATCAACAAGAGAAAGAAAAAAATCAAGTCGGAGAAAAAGCCCAGGTCGAAATGACCAAGAATCCGGGAAAAGAGTTATGGAAGAAGGACAGACAAGTAATCCAGACGCTGTTAAACAGATGTCGGTAGAAAACCTGGCAAATCTCAAGGCTGAAGAGATAAAAGCCATATTCGAAGCAGTCTTGAAAGCGAGAAATCAAGATAATGATGTTTCCGAAGCACACACTCCACTTCAAGCTGCTAAGAAAGAAAAACAGGAAGCAGAATCCAGCATACAGGTGGTGGTTACTCACCCAGGTGGTGATAATGCCAGAGCAGAGTTAGACGCGATACTTAAGCCTAAGCAAGATGAATTTAGGCTGGTATCTCCCTTTACTGAGGACTTTGATGCATTCCCCTATCCTCCCGGGTTCAAGATCCCAAAAATCCAGGCATATGATGGAACTAAGATCCGTATGACCATATGCACCAGTACATTCAGCATATGAATTTGTATAACGCTCTAGAAGAGATGAAATGCAGGGCATTTGCAACTCTTCTAACAGGAAAAGCAAGAGATTGGTTCAACAAGTTGAACCCCACCCCAGATCTATACCAGATTTCCCCACTCTGTCCAGAAAGTTTATGCATGCATTCATCGCAGCAAGGCCTTTCCAGAGAAACCGGACTTATTTGCTGACAGTTAGGCAAAAAAGCGATGAAACAGTGTTACAGTTTATCAAGAGATTCAATGGAGAATCATCCCAGATAGCAGATCTGGATGATAAGTTCTTGGTAGCATCTTTCATAGCAGGACTTAGAGAAGGGCGGCTACATGCGAAGCTGAGCAGCAAAGATCCGAACACAATGGAAGAATGTCTGGAAATAGCATACAGACATTGTCAAGGAGAAGAGGCTAACAGACCCAAGAGGGAGGAATCCCATAGGGATTCTAAGAAAGGAAAAACTGAGGATAGGAATGACAAGAAAAGAAAATCTGTTTGGGATAGGGTAACCGCTCCCATTTCTGAAAGATTAGGGAAGAAATGTGCTTTGCAGGACAGAGACCTTATTCCTCTGAACAGATCTCGTGACCAAGTGCTGGCAATTATGGAGAAGAAAGGAATCGCTAAGACTCCTCCTCCGTTGAGGGGTCCAAGGGAGAAGAGAGACCACACCAGGTGGTGTAAGTACCATTTGAGGAAATTTTTTCCTTAAAGTAATTTCATTTTTTCTGAGTAATGTTACCTTGAATACAGATCTCTATTAATTCTATTATTGTTATATGATATTTTAAATTGTGTTGAAACACGAAACTAAAAATAGAATGTGGCAACGCAAGGATTCTGGGCAGAAGTCCCACTTAAAAAATGCAAGTGCCAAACTTGCGGTGCAAGGGCATTCTGGGCAGAGGACCCAATTAAAAAACACTATAAAGGCTAAACTTGCAGCGCAAGAAAATTCTGTGCACAGAATAGAAAATTATAAATGCCAAACTCGCAGTGCGAGGGCATCCTGGGCAGAGGACCCACATTAAAAACACACAAGTGTTAAACTTGCAGCGCAAGAAAATTCAGTGCAGAGCACATCGTAAAAATATAAAGATACCACACTCGCAGTGCAAGGAAATCCTGGGCAGAGGACCCACATTAATAACATAAATGTCAAACTTGCTGCACAGAATCATTCTGAGAAGAAGGCCCAAATAAACAACACACAGGTATTAAATTATGGGGAGAAAACAATAATGATCTATGCATTATAGGTATTCTGGGCAGAAGCTAAAAGTTAAGAAGCTAAGGATAAAAAATCCTAACTTCTTTGCAGCGCAACAGGAAGGCAAGGATGAACGAATATCAAAGCGAATATCAAATTCAAGGGCATATATTCAAAAGTACAATTTCAAAAGTTTGGAAGATCAAAATACATCAAAAGCTGAGGGCAGAAAAGAGTTATTACATCAAAAGCTGTATAGAGCAGCAAAAATTCAAAGTTCAAGAAAGCATAAATTAAGAGGATGGAGTAACTGAAGGCTGAACAAGGGTGGCAGTAGAGGGCTGGGCAGAAGTCGAAGAAGGCTGAGCAGGCTTTTTCTTGGCATACTTACTGATGATGTCCTCCCCACTTTTATACTCATCATACCGCTTCGTAAAAATATCACCTGCTTTCTTATCATACAACTTATGATTAGGCAGAGTACTGATCACTATGTCGGCCGGTTTAGCCTCATCAACACCAAGGGTGTATCCTCTACGCAGTGCAGGAGCCAATATGATTTGGATTTCCTCAAGGGTCTCAGGAGCAGCTTTATACCCTGCAATGACTTTCTGGACAACGTTCTGAACAGGAACTTCCTCCATCTGCCTCAAGGTTTTGTCAAAGTCAGCCTTCATCTTCTTTACGGTGGCAAGATGTTGTAGATGCTCCTCATTCAGTTTCGCCAGCCGCTGATCTCTTAAGTTCAATTGTTCCTCCTGAGTAAAGATCAAACCCTCAGCTTTGGCTAGATCAGATTTCAATTTCTCAATCTCCAGATGAGCAGCGAGATTGGCTTCTTCCAAACTGGCCACTTTAGCATTGGCCTCAAGGTTGGATTCTTCCAAACTGGCCACCTTAGCATTGGCCTCGTCCAACTGGATCACCTTGTGCTGCAGAGCAGAAATGTCTTTGGCCATGCTAGCAGTTTTCTTATGCAAGGCCTTACCCAGGCGGTAAAACTACAAAAGAAAATGTCTTAGAGCCAAATGAAATGAAAGGGAAAATGAAAACTTTATGAAAAACCACTTACAGAATCTGCAAAATCATCAGCAGACATGTCCTCAAAGTTGAAAGAGGAACCACTCTAGAACTGCCAGAGGGGGTGGACCTATGCCTCTTCTTCTCCCTTTGGGAAACGGTCCTGAGGGAACTGCATCCAGCCCAGTAGATTGACCCCCGGGGAAATCTTCTTCAACAGTCAAATCCACAGGATTAACGGTGCTCAGAGTATTCTGCTCAGAAGGATTAGCAGTAGGAATTTCTTCCTGCACAGCAGTACCAGAGCCAGTGCCTATCTCTGCATCCTCTTGCTGACCAGAAACGTCACCACCTCCTAGAATAACGGACAAAGTCCGCTCAGAATCTTCTACCATATTTTCCGTTTCCTCCTCCTCGTCAACGTCGATATTTATCAAGTCATCTACATTGGCCACTACAAGAAGAAAGGGATAATTAATTATTATCAAAAATCAAAACAAATTGCAAGTACAAACATACATTTTCTGTACTGTTTCTTGGAGAACTCCACGTAGCCAACAGGCCCTGCAGTCTGAAGCTGAGCAGCATCTATCATAGCAGAACTTATGAAGTCTAGGTTGAGGGAAATTTTGTTACTGACAAGATACTAGGACAGCGTAGCATCAATAAAGTCTTCCAACTTGTCTTTCATGGAAGAGGTATTCCATCGCCCCAAAGTGGCATCCGAATTGTGCTTCACAAAGAAAAAGTGTTCTTGACACTTTTTCTTAGTCTTATCTTTGCCAGTCATTGGGATTATCAGAGCACTGGCCCTACGGCAGAAATGATACCACCCCCCACTACCCTGTGTCAATTTGCACTGGTAGAAATTTCTAAACAACTTTACAGAGAAAGGTGTAGTGTTCAGATGACACCAAATCATGAAACCTACCAAAAATTTAACACTGTTTGGGTGTATCTGACCAACTCCTAATTTGTAATATTTCATTACCTCAACATATCCGGGGGAGAGAGGAAACCTCAGCCCACTGTGGAGCTGATCAGCATATACTGTGCAGAAACCGGCCGGAGGATTGTAAGCATACTCAGTCGGTTTAGGAAGAACAACTTCGAAAGGCTCAGTACGGATCTTATAAGTTTTTAATAAACCAGCCATCTCAGTCTTGGTCATTTTGCTAGCAACACCATGGCAAGCCATTATTGCTTTGGTTTTGTCAAAACGATTGATTTCTCTCTTTAAGGTGTTTAAGAAAGCAATGTGATCTTCTGGATACTGGTGAACGATTGAAGTGGGAGTGAAAATCCCAGGAGGCAGAAGGTGAGGAGGCAAAAGACACAATGGATTATCTCCAAAAGTGGAGGTGTTTCTTAAATCAATCGAAGAGGATGGATGATCTGAATTTACTACAGGTTCAGGACAAAACACCGGGATAGAAGAATTCACTTCCTCGCTATCTATGGCTCTGGATATTTTTTCTGGGGATTCAAACAATTTCTCTACAGATCCACTAGAAGCAGTATCGGCTCTCAAACTCATGAAAAATCAACGATTTAAAAGAAATGCAGAATAACATAAAGATAAAGACTTACTTGCGGTTGCAGAGAGGCGTTTCCAAAGGTTTAAATTATAAGAGTAATGTGGAAAGAGAAATAGTTATGTGACAAGAAATGAAGCGACGTAAGGGTTTAGTCTACGGTTATAATGATAACGGATGGATGCAACTTGGCCTCGTTTCGTGTAATATTAATAACGGAAGCAGAAGCGTTTCAGGCTAGGGCAGCTGTAATGCAGTCCACCCTAGTCTGGGGGGACTTATGATGATATATGGGCCCATTGGGTCAGATTATTTGTAATTGGGCCAGGCCCAAAGTTGGATAACAAGGCTGGATGAGCCGGCAGGGCTGGCCAGACTAAGAAGCTGGACAGAATAGTCAGAGGAGCAGGACTCCCATCTTGTTCTGACCAGAATGGTTCCTAGACAGAGCAACAGGCTGAGCATGGTGAAGACCAATTCAATAACACCTCAACTGCTTGTGTACGTGGGTAGACCCCACGTCCAGAAGATAATCGGTAATAACTTCCAGGCACGTCCAGGAAGAGGCACACGATCTACAACTATATAAGGAACACCATGAACTACGAGTGGGACTTGATTCCAGTTTATTACTTAAATTGGATACGTAGGCAGCTCTCTCAAGAGTTCAGTCCAAAATTATACTCAAATATTCTTGTTCCTGTATCATTTTCCTAATTAGAATTACCCAATTACCCGATTGAAATATTCGTACAACATCAACAACACAGCAAAATATTACTAGTGCCATAACTAGATTTATAAATATCTGAGACCACAATTAAATCCGATACATCTCAACAAAAATGAAAATGAAACTGATATATCTAATTTGGCATGCATGTTTTATTCAAAAGAAACAAAATAAAAACAACCAGTTAACCATAACTAAACTTCTTGAACTCCATCCTAAACTTGCTACTCAAGTTCTCCAGCATATTTTTAGGTACATACATATCTTCTTATTCCAAAAGAAAGAAGTGACCATTCTGGACTGCCCAGAAAGGTGTAGAAGATCAAAAAGAGATATGCATGTTTCTCAAGCCAGGAGACATTACATGAATCTTCATAGTAAATTTTATAGAAAAAAAGTTTAAAAAAGCATATCACAATATATTAGAGTACTTTTAAAAGCCCACAGGTGATGCATAACAAAATATGATCATAGTGCGATACATAATAGCACATAAATCACATTCATTATTTACATCTTTCTACCCACCGATGGTAGCACATAAATACCAAAACTAACTCCCAACTTCTAGAACTTAGTCTCCATTTACTAAGCATACAAAAGTATAAGAACGTTTTGCGGAAAAAATCCAAAAATACACGATACTTGAAAATACTTCGTATCATAGAAAAATCACGTAAATCAGAACCAGGGTTGTTCTTGGACTCAACCTGGCTACCTTTGGCGTGGCCGGGCGAGCTTGAACAATCTTCAGATTCAGTTACGCTTTTATAGGTACCGGTAAAATGCATGCACATAGTCCTAAATTAACAAGTTACATGGCAAACGTAGAAAAACGTTCGAAATAACCCTTAAAAACCAAGTCTATTTTATAAGAAGACATTTTTACCTCGAAGATGAACAATATCTATGATCACTATGACCAAATATTTTTTTACGCAAATCTATGAATAATGAATTAAAACTAAGTTGAATTCCTACGAAAAACATATTAATATGTCTTAAACAAGCCTTAATCAGAACCGAGCCCATATCTTAAAAAAAAAAAAGGTAAGCCTTATTACCCTTTAAAGACGAATCTGGATTCTAAACAACAACTTGATTAGATTCAAACATGGAATTGAGGTCTACAAGACACAATCATATCGATCAGATTATCATGTCGAATATCGGAAGGCTAGAGATTAGGCGAGAAATGCTCTTGGGAAGAATGTGGGAGCACCGAAAGACGGTTGTCTAGGCCTTGCGGGATGTTGATTTAGACATTAACATTACCTTTGACAATGTGCTAGGTAATTAGTTTAGTATCGTCTAGGACTAATTAATGAACTTAGGTGGTTAGTGATAATGTCGGATTTATCACGGTGGTTATAACGGTGTTTGATGGTGGATATTTGGCTATTTAAGTGTGAATTCGCCGGTGGTACACGGCGGTGATGAAGAAATTTATGAAGAAGATATGAAGAACAAGACAACAGGCTCAATGTTTGACGAATTGGCAGAGTGGCTCTGCTTTGTGTATATTTCAGATCCCTTTTATGTGTTACAATGAGTTGCTATATATAGGCGGATTGCTAATGACAATTAGGCTAAGTATGACAAGACATAATTAAATTGGATTATACATAATTAATCTTGACAGCAGTCATGGCGGCTTCGTGATGGGTGGACCCGATACTCGACCACTTGGTTGGATCTGCCTTGTGTCTTAGTCAAGTAGATATCATGTTTGCCTAGAGAAGCGGGCTCGGTCCGAGCTGGCGGACTTATGTGCTGATGGGCAGATTAGTTGTCCCCTAGTGCTTCAGATCGCGTAGTGTATGGCTGGTTGAAGGCTTGGTGATCGCTACTTGTCGCCTACCCAATGACGTGGGTCACAAGGATCTTACGCGGGCTTGATCATACCCGGCCCGATCCAGCTAATGGTTATGCGGGCTCATTGGGCTGAGGACCCTATCCGTTATTGGGCCTACATATAGTAGGCCCAAAATGGATCCATGGCCTCGTTTACGGGTTCGGCGTATCAGGTAGATTAACCTTGTAATAAAAATACGTGTTGTGCCTAAAAGCTAAAACGTTATAGTTCATGGTAAGGCATGTTTTTTTTTTCTCGCAGTATTAACAGTCCACACGGAACAATCCGTGCCATATGAGTTACTGAACATGTCCCGATGCATACCCGTTATTCGGGTGAAGTGTCCTTAGACTATAACGTAACAAACCCTTGGCTGGTCGAGGTTTTATTAACAGAGCTATTAGAGGGTGAGTGAGCTCTTATTATAACTTATGTGGTAGCGAATTTAATTTTTTCCAATGTGTGTGCGCGCGCGCGCGTGCTTGTACGCCTTACTAAGTACGAAGTATTTACCCCTTTTTATTATTATGTTTCCCCTCCCAAGAAGATTGGCCGGTAGAAGATGATAGCTATGATGATGCGGCGGCATGAGAATTTGAAAAAGCTAGATGATGTTTTCCTTATTGTGTTATTTAATAATATGTTGGAACTTGTAAACATTGTGAAGCTGAGAGATTCATAGACTTTGGAACCTATTCCTTTAAGTACATTTGAATTATTTTAATTTGGGATATGTATGGTTGTAAACAACACTCTTTTTTTTTTGTTGTTTGTCATTTTGTTTCCTTTTAGACCTTTTTTTGGAATTGTTGCGATCATAGTTTTCTCTTTTGGCATTCCCGAGTTAGTTTTTTTATTTCGCTTTGTACTCTAATTATGTTGGCGTAAAGTTTTATGTATATATTCTTTTGATTAAAAAGAATATATGTGTGCCGACCGTTGTTTTCCGGATAAGAATTCGATATCCGAGAAGGGTCGTCACATTTTTACCTGCAGCGGAGGAGGTTGAAAGGCACTTGAGGAGATGTTATCAAGTTGCTCCATGGTTGCGTCTGAACTTCGGCTGTGCGATACAATTGAAAATTCTCAGAAGAAGAAGACGGAAAAGCGTCCGATTGTCGACGGGATCCAGAAATACAACGTCAATCCTGCACTAATGCCATTATTTTCACTTCAATAGTCGTGAATCGCCGCGTTGAGCGTTATCAGGCATCAAGGAGCAGCATCTTTACCAAAGGCAATGGAGATTGGGAGATGGGGTTTGGTTTGATTTGGGGAAAAAATACAGGCAAAATGAGGGGTTCTTTTTGTAAAAGAATAAAACAAAAATTAGAAAGTAAAATTATATAAAAATAATGGTCGTTGGAAAATTATAATTAACCAGCATTTTTTTTAAAATTACAATTAAGGTGAGTTTATAATAAGGTTTAAAAAAAAGGACACATGGCATCTCGTGATTGGTCCAGATGATATGGAGTCCGCTTAGTAGAATCTCTCCTTGAATGGAGCAAAAATGGTTGTATCTTCCTTTAACAATAAAACTACATTGATTTAATATTAAAAATAATCTCGAATCTCTATGGTGTCACGTGGCCCCTTGGTAAAGATAGGTCCGCCCCCGACTAATAGCTTGTATCGGTACAATAATAGAATAATTTATTGTAAGCCTCTTGTGCTTGATTCCAACTCTTCTTGCTTTATTATCCTTTGGCATAAGTATGAATATCCAGGATTTTACTCTCGAATGGGCTAGGGAAAAAGATCCCGACGGTACAGCCCCCTGCTGTACCGAGCTGTAACCCGAAACGGCGTCGTTTCGGGTCGAAACGACGCCATTTTGATTATGTTTTTTTATTTATTTATTCATTTATTTTATGTCAGAACCAAACGGCGTCGTTTTGATGCACAGCCGGACGAGCTGTGCAATATGTACCGGCGGGGATCGGGGTCCAATGGGCTAGTGAATTTTATTAAGATAATCGAGTGGGATGGATAGGAATGACATAATAAATAAGACCATATCTTATATATAATTTTTATGTATACTTTTTTTTTTCCCGTTGTGTGGGATCAGCCCTCCTACTATCATGCTGTGTGTCCGTCCCAATTACCATATTGTTTTGTAGATTTGTCTGAATCGCACGTGCAAAGATTACACGTCATGAACGAAGTTGTTTCGCTCAATTAGTAAGTTGTTTAAGAATGACTAGGGAGGTCACCGGTTCGATTCTCCTCCGAGACGACATGTTAAAAGAGCTATTTGCTATGTCTTACCCTTGAGTGAGTGTTGGACCTTGCAGACACGACTCGGACCGAACTACGGATTAATCGTGCCAGTTGGTCCCGGATACCCGGAGCTTTAAGCAAAATATTACACGTCATGATGGTAATTTATGTCTATAAAACAGCAGACTCAGCCTCTAGCCCCAGAACAACTTAACTGAAAAGCATGACTGAGAATGGCAACAAACTATGCATACATGTGTTGAATGAATACTTGTAATTGTGTAAAATGGCTATACAGAGTTCCAAATGACCAATATTGGTTGTTTCTTATGTTTACACATAATACAATATCGATGTAAATGTACTTCAATTAGTTACATGATAATACAGAGTTCTTCCAGCACTTCTTCATCGTAACACTTTACACAGGTTTCAGTTTAAGAGACGCACTGCAAGCACATACACGTACATTACCCGGGTTCAATGCATCATTTACCATATTCATTGGAAGTTAAAATTACTTAAATGAAAAGGAATTAATCACAGTGCAAAAAAAAAAAAAAAACGCGTACCTGTTAATGCAGTAACGCTTTCCTGTGGGTGGAGGACCGTCATCAAATACATGGCCAAGATGAGCACCACATGCTGCACATAAAACTTCCTGGCGAGGCATGAAAATTATCGACAGGTCTAACTTGGAGGACACGTTATTCGCAATTGGTTGATAATAAGATGGCCATCCAGTTCCGCTGTCAAACTTAGTAGATGATCTGCAAAAGAAATGCGGGTCCGCTTTGTGGTACCACAAAAAAGGATAGGAAAGAAAGACCGGTGGTGGACATAAATATATACTTACTCGAAAAGAGGAGTGTCGCAGCAAATGCAGTGGTAAGTTCCGGGTGTTTTTGTGTTCCAGTATTCCCTGTTTATTACATCAGTATCCAGATGAATTTAGCAGAATAGTGGATAATGCATATATATACATACATATACACACAGCGTCTAGATGCAACCACACAAAACCGAGACTACGAAGTCTAGACACATGTAGGTGCAATATGGTATGGGTATCTGGAATATTTGAGCAAAAAAGTCGTATGTATGTGTTGTGGGCAATAGGCCTGCCCGAGCAAAATCAGTGTTCTAAAAAACGCTAGGCGGTAGTCAAGCGGTCATGGGGCGCCTAGGTGTTTTTTTTTAATTTTTTTAATATTTTAAATAATACAATGCTTGTCCAAGAAATCTAGCAGCCTAAGACGGAAATCGGACCGCCTAAGTTCGCCTACAAACCCGCCTAGGATCTACTCGCCTAGATATGACTGCCTAGGGCATAATCGAGTCGGACGGAGGCCGCCTAGAGCGATTTTTAGAACACTGAGCAAAATATCCTACTATAGATATAAAGACAACAGTGGAATTGGATGGGTTAACGATTATATTCACCATTTTCGTTCAGCCTGAAAACAAAAAAACACAAGTGAAGATGGCCATTTTTCTCGTTTTCTCCCACCAACTCGAATCCCCGTCACCCTATCTACATATTCATTTCTGTATATTGTATCCTTTAGCGAAATCATGGCTTTAGAAATATGTCTGTGATACATTATTTCAAGAAAGGAAAAATGCCATGTTTCCTGCTATAGAAAAATGTATGCAATCAAGTCATGCTAACATAAAAACAAAAATAAAATCAAGAAATGCAATTGAAAGAACCAAGTTACTCTTCTAGTATAAAATCTTTAAGATTACGAAAAAGCCGATGCATGAAAGCCCACAGGTAAATCGAAAAGAGATGGCACATACCCTGTGAAAGCCCTCTCAGTACCCTTTTGCCTGGTTATATAAAATTGCTCCTGTGTGAGCCGCTTCTTCCACTCTTCGTCGCTCACCGAACTGTAATCTACACCAGCAGCTTCTGTAAGACGTAGAGGACACAGAAAAGATCAATCAAAGTAAATTATCTAGGACAAACATATCCGTCCAGCAAACTAAAATCAGTGAATACTTCACTATTGGGAAAATGATTCATAAAGTTGCAAGGGCACCTAGTGTACTCAAATTCCTCGGTTTTCATACGATTCGACATCTAATCAAACTTATCATTCTCTGATTGCATCAGCATATGTGCACACACCACAACACAGTGACAACAAAAGAAAAGTACTGGCTTACTAGCTTACCAAGATTGGACATAAAAAACTACGTTCAGCGTGAAAGGATAAACTATGTCGCTTATTGTCAGAACGACATCATTTCACATAAAATTGACTATAGGCTACACAAAGTCTAACAGAGGATAATTCTACATAGCCTTTACAAACATAAGATACTGTCAGCCTAACAACCGCTATATCAATCTAATCATGCATAACCCAATCTTGGTAAAAATTAACAGAGTATCTATTTGAGAGCTTCTGTTGGATTGGTATAAAGTGTCTAAAATGACCAAAGGTGCTTTTTCTTTCTTTTGAAGGGTCGTTTTTCTTTGCATTGTTTGAATCACACCGTAGCAAATGCAGCTATGTGTGTTCAAGATGAGCCTTTTTACCGTCCAATTACTGACGATATCGTTGTTGCCCTTGATTATCTAGCTTCTCAAGAAGAAAAATCCGATTACAATGGTCGTTCTCGACCTGAAAATCCCCTGGCTTCATCTTCTCCGCCTGGTGGTCTTAATTTTAACCCTGATTCGCGAAAGCCTGATCATGTCAATCTATCCACTGGATTTTGAAGCTGTTTATCTGAATCTGCTTGAGAATTTTCATACGATGATGATATTTTATATCTTCAGGGGTGAGCACATGAAAAATATTTCATAATAAATAGTGCTTGTGGGTTTTTTTTTTTCTTTTCTCCTTTATACATTCTCTACTGTCAGTTTAGAACTTCCGGATGATATTGCATAAGGCATTCTCTACTGTCGAAATGATGGTAGTTTATCAATACAGTACACTAAACCAATTTCTCTTATGCACTCACAAATTTGTGCCATTATCACTAAATTTATTGAATTAACACCCAAGATTCAGTCTTTAAATATAGAAACGAAAGAAAAAGAAGGAAAAAAAAAAAGGAACGGGAGAGAACCAGCTTTAGAACACAATGAATCTTCAAAGAAAAAAAATATATATATCAAATGAAGATATTAAAGCGAATAAACTCCAATTGTAACATTTACCAGAGACTGAAACAGACCTTGAGAACTTTCCGGCTTCTGCGAAGAAGCTGACGAACCCATGGCTTTGATGGATAAATTCCTGATTTTTTTTGCCCTTGGAAAAGAGGTGAAAGACTCTGGTTTGCTCAAAATGCTGAACTGGGTTTTTGATGGAGATTTAGATAAGGAGCTTAAACTTCCTATAATGCTATGAGAAGTCATTGCTGACAAAGTCCAAATTCTTTTCTTTTTTTCGTGTTTTTTTCCTTTAAATTTATTTGTCAAGTGATATAATAACCAAGGAACAGCGCCACTGCTGATGGACTGAGGATCCCCAACGGTACAAAAGGTGCAAAGGTGCACCCAAGTGCATCAAAACGACGCAGTATTGATGCCTCTGTGTATCGGGACGGTATAGTTTTGGATCGAAACGACGTCGTTTCGGTGCACCGTTGCACCGGCGGGGGAGATTGTACCGGCGGGGATCCGGGCTCCTGATGATGATGTAGTATTTGCAAGCCTAGTATTTTTTGTGTGGAGAATTTGCATTATTTCTTGTGGATTTTTATACCACAAATCATCCTTTCATAATGGTCTTTCGTGTTTCGCGTATTTGATTTCATATTCAACACGTGGCATGGAATCGTCCACTTAAAGTGCCAAGAAATACCCTTAAGGCGGCTGTAGTGACTTATATGCGTAATCGAGCCGAGTCGAGTCGATACTTCTTATGGCTCGAACTCGAGCACGACTCGATTAAAAAAGTTCAGCCTTGAACTCGGCTCAAGTTTGATCGAGTCATAAAAAGACAAGATCGAACTCGACTTGTTTAGTATTCGATATAACTCGACTCGACTCGTAAACTCGATTATTTTCTGAGAATTCATTTAATTTTTAATGAAATATGAAATGATCGAGCTTGACTCGTCTAATACTCGACTCGTAATATATTTTGCATGATAAAAAAATAATATTTTATAATAAATTTAATTAATTAAATAATTATTTAATCAAGCTCGATAAACTCGCGAGCTACTCGATTACTAAATTTTGAAAGTCGAGATCAACTCAGTTAATTATTCGAGTTGCCGACTCGAGCTTGAACTCGAAAAACAACGAATCGAGTCGAACTCTCTTGCGAGTCGAGTATGAGTAGCTCACGAATAGCCCAAGTAATATTACAGCCCTAATAGTAACCCTTTTTTCCACCCATTTATTGGTCCACATCTAAAAAATAGATAAAGATAAAAGAGGATTAGCAAATAGTGCCTCTGTTTTCAATTACCTTTTCTTCATGCCCAGCAATGATGTAATCCAAAAGTGGAGTGATTGGGGGTGATCCGGATCTGTCCACGTGTCAATTGTATATTGGACGGACCAGCAGAACAGGACGTTGGTATATCCGACCTGGAAGTCAGCATGACCACATAGACCAGGCGACCTGAAAAGATCCTGGGTTAGGTCCTGGGTGGGGGCCAACCTCCAGGAGACTCCTCAACCAGACACCAGTCTAGATCAAGATTAGACCAGGGCAGGTCCCTGGTCGGATGAAGCAGATGGATCAGACCAGGGCAGGTCCCTGACCAGAAGTAGCAGATCGGAGACATGCGCATCCGGAAGAAAAAGCAGTTATATGCAACGTGAGACGTGGTGGATTACATAACCACCCATCAACTCCATTATGACGGATAACCGCTTGAACTACGGTTGGACTTGATTCCAAATATATATTTGGATACGTAGGCAGCTTATTTCTCTAAGTTCAGTCCAAACATATCAACAACTACTCTTTGCTTGATCCTAGAGCAAGAAAGACCAACCAGTTTATCCGTTTTCATTCTAAGTTCGATCATTGGCGCTAGAAGGAGGTCTTTTTTGTTTCTAGTGGTAGATTAACAGAGTAGTGAACATGAAATCGAAAAAGAGTCAACAAGGGAAGGATCTAGCAGGTTCCTCACACGATCCGGAAAATTTGGATCAAGACCAAGAACGAAATGAATAAAAACAACCAGAAGATCAGCCAAATCCTAAGGATTTGGCGAAACAACTCTTAGTAGATGCTTTAAAGACAATGGGAGACCAGGATTTCCAAATCCTATTTGAAAGTGTAAGAAATGGAAAGGAGAAGGTAGAAAATCTTGGAGAAGAAAGGCATCCATCATCAGAAAACAAGGATGGTCACAAGGAGGTTGCGGAATCCAGTTGTCGAGTTATTAAGAGCAAAACTCGTCAAGCGGATGAGGCTGCAAGGGCCGAGCTGGACGCCATGCTAGAAGGTGAAGAAGACGAGTTCCATTTGGCTTCACCTTTTGCAGAGCATATCGAGGCATACCCATGTCCCAGAGGATTCAAGATACTTAAAATCAGTCCGTATGATGGAACAAAGGATCCATATGATCATATGCATCAGTATATAGCGCATATGCAGTTATACAATGCTCCAAACGAAATGAAGTGCAAAGCTTTTCCCACACTTCTATCTGGGAGGGCTAGAGACTGGTTTAACAAGTTGCCATCCAGATCTATCACCAGTTTTACAGTTTTAACTAAGAAGTTCATGAGCATGTTTATTGCTGCAAGACCGTTCCAAAGAAACAACACTCATTTGCTTACCATTAAGCAAAAGTCCGATGAAACGGTTCTACAATTCATTAAAAGGTTTAATGCAGAATCAACCCAGGTGGCTGATGTGGACAATCGATTTTTGGTCACCTCATTCGTAGCAGGACTACGGGAGGGGAGGTTACATGCCAAATTAAATGGAAAAAACCCCAGAACCATGGAAGAGTGCTTGGCAATTGCCTACAAGCACTGTCAGTGTGAAGAAGCTAATCGTGCCAAGCGCGAGTTGGAAAAAGGAGATCATAGAAGAGGCAAGGCAGAAGAGAAAACTGACAAGAAGCGTAAATCGGTTTGGGATAGGGTGCAGGCACCAATAACCAACAGATTGGGAAAAAGAGGTGCTCTGCAGGACAGAGACCTAATACCGTTGAACAGATCACGAGAACAAGTTCTGGCTATCATGGCTGTAAATTCTATCAGGATGTTGGTCATGATACAGAGTCTTGCAGGGAATTGATCAGGGACATCGATGCCGCAGTTATGGAAGGAAGACTTTACGAGGTGGTTGACAGATCTCGTAACGAAGAGCCAAGGGGGCGTAGAGAATTCAGGAGAGGAACGCATCAAAATGAAAGAAATAGGAACAACGAATAGAGAAGGCCAAGAAATCCATCCCCAGATCTGGACGGTCAGATCGATAACAGTAAATACTATCAACACAATTATGGTAGGTCCCAAGCAGACAGAACAGGAAAAGGGAACAAAAAAGGCAGATCAGGTGGATCGGGATCAGAATCCTGATAAGCGACAGAAGGTATCAGGAGAAGTAAGGTATGGACCAAAGGACCCACTACCACTGGTCATCAACAATGAAGGGCTGGTTATTGAAGCCGTAATTAACAAGAACTGGGTAAAAAGGATCTGTGTCGACACCGGGAGTGCTGTCAATATCCTATACTACAGGGCCTTTCCAAGCCATGAAGTTGAAGGATTCAAGCTTAACTCCAGTATCCACCCCTCTATTTGGATTTGCAGGCCCACCTATCCATCCCATGGGTATGATCACCTTGCCCACAACCTATGGAAAGTTACCTAAGGGCAGGACCCTGATGGTGAACTACATTGTTGTTAAGGCACCGTCGGCTTATAATGTTATCATGGGAAGACCAGCAATCATTGACCTACGGGCAGTTATCTCTCCTGCACATAACAGCATGAAGTTTCCGGTCAATTCTGGATCGGTTGAAGTTAAGGGAGATGTGGAAATAGCCAGGAGCTGTTACACATCTGTAGTTGGTGAAAAACAATTTGTTCAACAGGTAACATTGGAGGAATTATTGCCTGAGGAAGACAAGACCTGGGTATCTGCATACCAGACCGAAGCAGTTCAGGTTGACGAACAAAGAGCAGATTAAATGGTCAGTATAGGGTCTTGGATCCCAGATCCCTACAAAAAGGCTTTAACAGATTTGCTTAGGGAGTACAAAGACGTTTTTGCGTGGAAGACAGATAATATGCTAGGGTTATCACCGGAATTTATAGTCCATAGTTTAAACGTGGATCCGAACTGGCTTTTTCCCAGTTCGTCAGAAGAAGCGGCATTTCGCACCAGAACGGATCTCAATTATAGAGCAAGAGTGTTGGTCCCAGAGAAGGGTGAAACTATAGTCATATGGGGGGGGGGGGGTGAATGACTATAGTGGAGTTTCAAAAACTTTTCTTCTGTTTAAAAGCTTTTGGGCAGCGGATAAGTCCCTTCTTACTATATTGTTTTCAAAGCAGTTTAGGCAGTCACAGATATAAGTTATGATCTAGGCAATTTAAATAAATGCTGTAAAGTAAATTGCAGAAAATAAATTGACACAATGCTTATAGTGGTTCAAGGTGGTGTAATCCCTTAATCCACTCTTCTCCTGTGATGATTGGAGGAATTAACTATTGTTTTCACAGATACAATAGTATGATTGTCCTTGGTTTCCCAAGCTTCACAATCTACAAGACTATAACTCCTTGACTGCAACAGCTTCAGTGATTTAGTCTCTTTCACTGCTCCTTGAGATCAAAATCCTTCAGCAGCTATCACAAACACAACTCATTCTCAGATTGCTTCTGATTCAGTTGCTTCAGTTTGATGTGAATGAGATTCACAAACTTGCTTGATCAATCTCAGTGCTGGATATAAAGTTGTAGTTCTGATGTCTGAGTTGATCTCTGGATAATCCCTTGTAAGTTCAGAGAAGGCTTTTCAAATTGACAGAGTTTCTGCTTAACTTTTCTTTTTCCAATCTTTATGTTTTGTTTTTCTGTCAATGCCTTCTATTTATAGCCTTGAATAACCTTGATTTTGAAATTCCGTCCGTTGGCTATATTAACGAGGGAATAATCCTTGATTTTATTCTTGATTCCCCCTTAATTGCATTCTCCTTGATTTCAGTGATCGGATTTTTCCTTCAATCGTATAGCAGAAAATCTGTCCTTGATTGATCCTCTATTGATTGTGCATTTAATGCATGATCTTTTGAATTTTCAACATATATTAAATCTGATCTGGTAAGAGTTACTTTGCCGTTTTCTGAACGGTCGAGTGATCTTTCTGACTTAGCCGTTTTGAATCTTTCTTCACCGTTTCGTCGTTACTTAGCCGAAAGTCAGTTTACTCAGCCGATTCACTGTTTCCTTCTTTGCTTCAGTTTAAGGAGAATCTTTGTACTTCACTGATCATTGGTTGGGGTGAGATCAGTGTACACCATATTTGAATATTAAGTTTCATCACTTGAACCATAACTTAGACTTATCCAAGGTCATCACAGACTTCCTTGGGTATAAGTCAGATCATAATGTCTTCATTGTATCTCTGCTGGTGCTTGGCTGGCTTCACTCTGCCGAATGTCTGTTTTTACTTTGCCGTCCTACCAACTAGTACAATACTTGTCTGACTCAACTTATACAACATGTCAGACTCTAAGTAAAGACTTATACAGAGAATTCTAACTTATTTCAGGCTTGCTATAACAGTTAGTATGGCCATCATCAAAACACAATAAAAATGTTCCTAACAATTTCCCCCTTTTTGATGATGCCAAAACCATCATAAGCCTGAACATAAGTAATCCAAAATTTTTCATAACAATAGAACAAAAACTCAACAATTTATTCATCCATCATAGGGCAATAAGATATTGCATCTTTTTGTTAAAAGACAAAGGCAAAATAGAAAAAAAAAATCACAAATCACATTAAGTATCAGGTCTACTTCTTCATTTCTTCAAACCTGATACCTTTGCCTTTGCTGCCCTTTCCCTTTTCTGTTGGTCTTGCCTTCTTTTCACTGGAGCTTTTAGGCTTAGAACTTCCTTCCCCCTTTTTGGCATCACTAAATAATGCTTCAAGATTTGTTGGTTCTGCGTCAGAGGCAGGGAGAGGACCATACCTCCTTTCCAGTATCTTGTTGTTGGCCTCACCAATTTTGATTAAAAGGTCCAATTCCTTGCCTGATTGTTCCATCACCTCATCCAGATGCCGAATTTGATGAGTGTGAGCATTGAGGGTGTCCACCAATGGCTTAAGATTCTTGTCAATTGTCTTAGCATGGAACTCAAGATTGGTTTGGACATGGTGAGGAATGAGTAGCTGTAAATTGCAGAGCAGGTTTCCTTGTCTCTCCATGACCTCATCTTGATATGATTGATGAGGGCCTCAATCTTATGGTTGAAGGAGGTTGCTTCACTCCTTAAGGCATTCTTCAGGTTCTGCTTGCTGTAATATTGCCTTTCCATGTCCACAATGAGGGGTTGTATGTTCAGATTGAAGACTCTCTCTGGATCAATTTCTTCTGGTGCCACATGGACATCCTCTTCATCTCCATCAGTTTCATCCTCAGCATATCCACCTTGCTTTTTCTCATTCTCCACTTCAATTTCTCTTTCTTTCTTTTCCTCTTCTTCCTATTCCTTTGCATTTTGTGCTTCTTCTTCTCTTGCTTCCATCTGTTCTTGTTCTTCCTCATTAGACACAGGGTCATTTAGAGGTTGTTGTTGAGTGTGGACTGCTTCATCTGCCACTGTTCCCCCTTGTGCAATTGTGGGGGAGTAGACAAGTTCGGCTGAGTGAGCTTTATCAGCTGGCTCACTTAGCTGTTTGTCAACTTTGCCAATGCTTTTGAAAAACATTTCTTGAAGAGTCAGTTCATCATCAGAAATCTCCAGATTTTCTTGACTTGCTTCAAAATGATCACTCCCTGAGTGTTCATCCTCTGACTCAGCTTCTTCCTCATCTATCTCCTCTTCTTCAGATGATGTGAGTCTATATCCTTCCTCACCTTCCTCAAGGTAGGTGATTTCCTCTTCTTGCTTTTCTTCTGCTGTTGCTGTGTCATCACTGATTGTCACAGGCTCATCCAAGTTGCTTGTGCTAGTCATAGTGGTATTCTCTTATGCCTTCTGGGATCTGGTTCTTCGTCCCACTCCTGGTCTACTAGTTTCAGGTTGTTTTCTTTTGCTCCCAGCAGTGGGTTTGGGTTTCATGGATGCCTTGATGTAAGTGAACATTGTCTTAGACTTGTGTGGTGACTGCAAATTGGTGGGTTGTACTTTCAATGCGTTGAACAGGTGTTGAAGAGGGAATCCATATGATTTTCTCTCCCAGAAATCGCCATTTTTCTGCAAACCCTTGCTTGGTGATGTTATTGATAAATCAATTTCCTTTTGAATCTGATCCTTCAATCTATTGAACACAAAAGTTGCCCAGTCGAATTTGATGCATTCATAGATTATGGCCATCAGTTTGATTCGTACCTCAGTTAGGTTTTCCATTGACCCCTTTCTGCCTTCGATATTCTTTGTGATGACCGGCGTAAATTCAGCAAACGGAATTTTGAGATTTGATCTAGGTAGATTGTACGTTTTGCTATTTTTCTTGGGACTTTTGGCTATTTCAGCCCAGAATTTTGTGATGTCTGTTGTCACAAGTTTGACATTGGCAGGACCAATCAAGGGGAGTTGAAGGTATCTGTTGAGTACACCAGGTGTGATGACTATTTCTCTTCCAAAGATTGAGTTTGTTATGCGGTCGACTTCAGTCTTCTTTGTGCTGGGCATAAACTTGGCATTTTTCCAAAATGCTATCAGATTTTCATAGCAGATTCCAGTTATTGGGGGGGGGGGGGTTTAAGAAGGTCATCAGCCCCAAACTTGCACAACAATCGACCAAGCGTTGTGCTTGTGCATCGTTATCATAGAAAGAGAGATAGAGTTCTGGTTTGAAAAACGAACCAGTGATGATTGATTTTTCGTAGAATTTTTCAGTGGGAGAGATTGTGGAAGACGAAGCCATTGATAGTTAATTGATGTTTAGATAAGAGTTCTTCAAGTTTTCAATGGTCAAAAAATAGGGTTTGTAATTTGCAAGAGAGTGTAGAGATTTCTAAAAATCTCTAACTAGCCTTTATATAGGTTGATTTGGGTAGTGTGAACGAGGTGAATGTGGTTTGAATGTGGAAGGATTTTGTGACATAATTGCGTGATTTTGTGTACGTAAATCGTGATATTCGAGCGCAATGGGGGAGAGGTTTGAGGTAAGTAATGATAGAGCCCGGGAATCGAGGCAATTGTAATTTAAAAAAAATATGGTTACCTCTATAATTATAAGTTGATCTCCACGTGTATAATCTTCCACAGAATAATCCTCCATAATTTCCTTATTCTCCACGTGTAGTAAAACTTGATTTTGTTCACACTTTAATTTGTCCAAGTCTTTAATTCGGTGAAGTGCCTTGGCTGGTCACTTGGCCGAAGTAGTGAATTCTTCACTGAGCTGCTTGATTTAACCGTTCCTAACAATCAGTCAAGTTAACTTCACTGGATACCAGTGCCTTACCTGCTACGTCCCCTGTAACGGCAAAGGTTTAACCAGTTGATGAGGTCACTTAGCCGATTACTCCAGTTAGCTGCTCTTTGTTACCTAGTCAATTTCAATCATTCCTAACTCAGTTCTTAACATGCTAAATCTTTCATAACTGAGTGGTTTAGTAAATATGTCAGCCAATTGATCTTCGGTGGGTATGTATTTCAGAATGACATCTCCCTTTTCAACATGATCTCTGATAAAGTGATGTCTCACATCAATGTGCTTTGTTCTTGAATGCAACACTGGATTTTCAGTAATAGATATTGCACTTGTGTTATCACACATGATTGGAATTGTTTCCTCCTCCACTCCATAATCCCCCAGCTGTTGTCTGATCCAAAGTACTTGTGCACAACAACTACCTGCTGCTATATATTCTGCTTCAGCTGTTGATGTAGATATGGAGTTTTGCTTTTTACTGAACCAAGAGACTAGTCTGGTGCCTAACATTTGACATGTTCCCGAGGTGCTTTTTCTATCTATTTTGCATCCAGCATAGTCAGAGTCTGAATATGATAACAATTTAAATCCTCCATCTTTTGGATACCAAATTCCAACATTTATAGTGTTTTTCAAGTATTTGATTATCTTTTTGGCTGCTAGAAGATGTGATTCTTTTGGTTGAGCTTGAAATCTTGCACATACTCCTACTGCAAATGCTATATCAGGTCTACTTGCAGTTAAGTATAGTAAGGATCCAATAATTCCTCTATACATTTTCTGGTCAACATCTTTTCCTGCTTCATCTTTTCCAAGAATGACTCTTGCACATATTTGTGTGTCTGCTGTGCCACTTGTATCCATTCCATACTTGTGTATTAAGTCTCTTGTGTACTTGGCTTGATTAATGAAAATACCATCCTTCATTTGCTTTACTTGAAGGCCAAGGAAATAATTTAATTCTCCCATCATGCTTATCTGAAATTTGCTCTTCATCAGGTTTGCAAATTTCTCACATAGCTTTTCATCCTCTGATCCAAAGATGATATCATCAACATAGATTTGTACTAGGAATGTACTTGTTCCTTCCTCTAGTTTGAATAGAGTCTTGTCTATAGTTCTCTTGTTGAATCCATTCTTGATCAGAAATTGTGATAGTGTTTCATACCAGGCTCTGGGTGCCTGTTTGAGTCCATAGAGGGCCTTCTTGAGTTTGTATACTTTGTCTTCTTTTCCTTTGATTTGAAAGCCAGGGGGCTGTTCTACATATACTTCTTCTTCCAAGAATCCATTTAGGAATGCACTCTTGACATCCATTTGATAGACTTTGAAGTCTTTGAATGCAGCAAATGCTAGAAAGAGTCTGATTGCCTCCAATATTGCTACTGGTACAAATGTTTCATCATAATCTATCCCTTCTGCTTGAGAGTAGCCTTTTGCAACTAGCCTTGCTTTGTTTCTGACAACAGTCCCTTGCTCATCCATCTTGTTCCTGAATACCCATTTTGCTCCAATGATGTTGGTCGTATCTGGTCTGTCAACCCGTTCCCAGACTTCATTTCTTTCAAATTCATTTAGTTCTTCTTGCATGGCTGTGATCCAATATGCATATTGGATTGCATCATCTATGGTCTTGGGTTCCACTTGTGATAGAAAACATGTTAGCATGTGCTCCAGTTGTCTTCTGGTTCTAACTCCTGTGTGAATATCTCCAATGACTTGTTCTTCAGGATGATCTCTTAGCCAATTTAGATCAGGTTGAAGTTGTTCTTCACTTGGTGCTTCCATACCTTCATGTTGAGCATGAACTTCAAATTCTGGTGCTTCTTCTGTTTTATTGATATATGGCTCCTCTTGATTTTCAAAATGATGATTCAGGATAGAAGGTGGTATGGTTGCATTTGTATAGATTTCTCTTTGTGCTGCTTCCTCTTCTTGATCTTGAAGATCTTTACCATTTATATTCGGTTCATAAAAAACTACATGTATTGATTCTTCAATCACCAAGGTTCTTTTGTTGAGTACTCTGAAAGCTTTGCTTGTATCTGAGTATCCCATAAAGATTGCTTCATCAACCTTTTCATCAAAGGTATGCAGCTGGTTCCTGTTCAAAACAAAACATTTTGATCCAAACATATGAAAATATGAGACATTAGGCTTTCTACCATTCCATATTTCATATGGAATCTTTCCATGATGTTTGCTGATGGTTGATCTGTTTTGTGTATGGCATGCTGTGTTTGCTGCTTCAGCCCAAAATCTTTTTGGTAAGCATGCTTCAGCAATCATTGTTCTAACTGCTTCTTTGAGAGTTCTGTTTCTTCTTTCTGCTACACCATTTTGTTGTGGAGTTCCTGCTGCAGACAGTTGATGTAACACTCCATTTTCTTCACAGTAGATTCTGATGATTTCATTTAGAAATTCAGTGCCTCTATCTGATCTGATCTTGATGATCTTCAGTTCTTTTTCATTTTGGAGTCTTCTCAGCAAATCTGGCAGCTTTTTGAGTGTCTTTTTCTTATTGTTCATGAAAATGGTCCAGGTGTATTTTGAAAAGTCATCCACAACTACTAGGGTGTATTTCTTACCACTTACACTTACTGGTGTGACTGGTCCAATCAGGTCCATGTGTAACAGATGTAGAACTCTTGTTATAGATTGATAAGGCTTTGACTTGAATGAGCTTTTGATTTGTTTTCCTTTCTGACATGCATCACATAGACTTTCTTTCTTGAATGTGATATCTGGCAGACCTTCAACTAACTTCTTCTTTGAAAGTTTGTTAATGGTCTTGAAATTCAAGTGATTTAACCTTCTGTGCCAAATCCAGCTGGTTGATTGTTTACTCTTGACAAGAAGACATGTTTCTGCCTTGGCTGTTTTCCAATCCACCACATACATGTTGTCTTGTCTTCTTCCTGCAAGAACTACTGTGTTGGTTTGGCTGTGAATCACTTTGCATCATTCCTTACTGAAATGTACATTGTAGCCTTTGTCACAGAATTGACTGATGCTCATCAGATTGAAGTTAAGTCCTCTAACATATGCTACATTTTGAATCTTCAATTTGTTCTTGAGTATTGTGCCTTCCCCCTTAATCTTGCCAGGTTTTTCTTTGCCTCCAAATGTGACTTTGGGTCCATCAAAAGCTTTGAAGTCAGTGAGCCATTTCTTATTTCCTGTCATGTGTCTGGAACATCCACTGTCTATGTACCAGACATCCTACAAAACAAATTAATTAAGTTTAGGTACCCAACACTGTTTGGGTCCATACATGTTAGCAGTCATGCCTCCCATACCAAGTGTATATCCAAAAGTTCTTCTTTTTGGATAATTGAAGTCATCAACTTCATATGTATAAAGCATGGCAGAATAGTGTCTAATATTTTTGCTGAAGGTATTCTGATACTTTTCTCTACCTTTTAGTGCATTTACATCCTTCTTTACTTTCCAATATGCAATGGGAAACCTTTCTTGCTTCATGTGTCTAGGAACATATCTAGATTGGTTTTTCTTAAACACATGATGCATATTATGGAATGGTTTCTTCTTGTATTTTGGAGGTGCAACATTCCAATCATCCTCCGAAGGGTAAAGTCTTCCTTTACCTTTCAGTAGGCTTTTGTTTTTGGTTGACTGGAGTGAGGATTTAGTCTGCTGTTTCACTGCACTAGGTTTTGACTTCACCGGAGCGGGATGATTTGTTGGAACTATGGTCTGTCCCTTTCTAAATTTTGGTCCATTGTTGGTCCTGAATTTTGAATTGTGTTGACCATTATTCCTACTCTTATCCTGACTGTTGTAGCCAAGACCAGATCTGGATCCAAACCTTTTTGAGGGTTTGTAAGCTGGTGCAATTAGTGGTGCAGTGGTTACCTTTACTGGTGGGGAGATTTTCTTGATTGATCTGTCAATAACAGATGTATGATCATCTGCTTTTTGTTGATCAATTAAGTGGGTCTCCTTACTGGTTAATTCAGCTTTTACTTTATCCAGTTCTTTCTTTAATCTCTTATTCTCTTTTCTTAGATCCTTGCATTCCTTTTCCAGAATTTCATGATTCATTTCAATTTCATCAAATTTAGTCATGAGATTTTGGACTAGGTTTGCTGTATCTAATGGGAGAGCAGAAGATTGTGTAGTGTCAGATGTGGATGCATTAGATGAAGAGTGAGAGCTAGATGTTACCTCAGTTTCATTTGATTCTTTGGTCATTAGACATAAGTCGGTGTCTGAGCTGTCATCTTCATCCTCATCTAATTCTTTGGGCATGAGACATAGACATGCCTTTTCATTGTCTGAGCTGTCTTCTTCATCACTACCATCTGAATCATTGTCAGATGATTCTTCATTCTTTTCACTGCTAGATTCAGCCTTGAGTGCCTTTTTGCTTTTTCTCTTTTCAAATGGCTTGTACTTCTTCTTATCATCTTTATCGTTTTCTTCAGGGCAATCAGCCTTGAAGTGGACTTTGTTGTTGCAGTTGAAGCATATGTATTCTTCATCTTTCTTCTTCATGTCTTTGTTTGAGCTTGATCTCTTGTTTGATGATGAGTTTCCTTTGTATGACTTCTTTTTCCTAAACCTGTCAAAACGTTTAACTAACAGAGCTACCTGTTCTTTAAGTTCATGTGTCTCTTTGCTGATACAATCGGCAAAGTTACTTTGCTGGGGTGCAGTCAGTGCAGTGGTTCTTTGTGTCTCTGCCGGAGCACCATCTTCACCGTTTAATTCGAATTCATGAGCTTTTAATTGTGACATCAGGTTCAGAGTGTCTGTGCTTGTAAGATTTGTTGTTCCTCTGATTACCGATGTTATTATCTTCCATCTTTCAGGTAGTCCTCTCAAGATCTTCAAGCATACTTCTTTCTAGGGATATGTGTGTCCAAGCTGTTTCAGTTCACTGATGATACTAGAGAATCTGTTGTCCATTTGATCAATGGATTCACCAGTCTTCATTTTGAAATTTTGAAATTTCTGTTTTGCAACAGAAAATTTGTTTTCTTTAACTGCTTCAGATCCTTCATTAATCAATGATAGCTTGTCCCACATCTCCTTTGATGTTTTTCAGTCTTTGATTCTCATGAACATGTTGCTATCTAGGGTCTTCAAAATCGTGTCTTTTGCAACAAAGTCTAGATTTGCTCTTCCCCTGTTATCCTTGGTCCAATCCTTTTTAGGTTTATCAATTTCCTTCCCTTGATCTGCTCCTGTGCCTACCACAGTAGTGATTATGATTAGTCCATCATTGATTACATCCAGCATCTCTTCATGAGTTGCTGCAAGATGAGACAGCATTCTTATTTTATATTCATCAAAATTATTAACATTAAAAACAGATACTTTTGACAAAAAGTTTGAGGAATCCATAAGTTTAAAATAATAGATCTATATGTGAATGAATGGAAAGCTCAGATTTGAAAACTACTTTGAATATACGTGATCTCCTTGTAACCAGAAATTAGATCCGAACAGGTTCTGATGCTAGGAACACTACTCCGATACCAATTGTTGGTCCCAGAGAAGGGTGAAACTATAGTCAGAGGGGGGGGGGGGGGTGAATGACTATAGTGGAGTTTCAAAAACTTTTCTTCTGTTTAAAAGCTTTTGGCCAGCGGATATGTCCCTTCTTACTATATTGTTTTCAAATCAGTTTACGCAGTAACAGATATAAGTTATGATCTATGCAATTTAAATAAATGCTGTAAAGTAAATTGCAGAAAATAAATTGACACAATGCTTATAGTGGTTCAGGGTGGTGTAATCCCTTAATCCAATCTTCTCTTGTGATGATTGGAGGAATTCATAATTGTTTTCACAGATACAATAGTATGATTGTCCTTGGCTTCCCAAGCTTCACAATCTACAAGACTATCACTCCTTGACTGCAACAGCTTTAGTGATTTAGTCTCTTTCACTGCTCCTTGAGATGAAAATCCTTCAGCAGCTATCACAAACACAACTCCTTCTCAGATTGCTTCTGATTCAGTTGCTTCAGTTTGATGTGAATGAGATTCACAAACTTGCTTGATCAATCTCAGTGCTGGATATAAAGTTGTAGTTCTGATGTTTGAGTTGATATCTAGATAAGTCCTTGTAAGTTCAGAGAAGGCTATTCAAATTGACAGAGTTTCTGCTTAACTTTTCTTTTTCCAATCTCTATGTTTTTGTTTTTCTGTCAATGCCTTCTATTTATAGCCTTGAATAACCTTGATTTTGAAACTCCGTCCGTTGGCTATATTAATGAGGGAATAATCCTTGATTTTATTCTTGATTCCCCCTTAATTGCATTCTCCTTGATTTCAGTGATCGGATTTTTCCTTCAATCGTATAGCAGAAAATCTATCCTTGATTGATCCTCTATTGATTGTGCATTTAATGCATGATCTTCTGAATTTTCAACATATATTAAATCTGATCTGGTAAGAGTTACTTCGCCGTTTTCTGAACGGTCGAGTGATCCTTCTGACTTAGCCGTTTTGAATCTTTCTTAACCGTTTCGTCGTTACTTAGCCGAAAGTCAGTTTACTCAGCCGATTCACTGTTTCCTTCTTTGCTTCAATTTAAGGAGAATCTTTGTACTTCACTAATCCTTGGTTGGGGTGAGATCAGTGTACACCATATTTGAATATTAAGTTTCATCACTTGAACCATAACTTAGACTTATCCAAGGTCATCACAGACTTCCTTGGGTATAAGTCAGATTATATGTCTTCATTGTATCTCTGATGGTGCTTGGCTGGCTTCACTCTGCCGAATGTCTGTTTTTACTTTGCCGTCCTACCAACTAGTACAATACTTGTCTGACTCAACTTATACAACATGTCAGACTCTAAGTAAAGACTTATACAGAGAATTCTAACTTATTTCAGGCTTGCTATAACTGTTAGTATGGCCATCATCAAAACACAATAAAAATGTTCCTAACAAAGAGGTTGCAAAACTTAAACATGCAGGAATTGTCAATGAGGTGGTTTATCCAGAGTGGTTAGCCAATCCTGTATTAGTGAAGAAATTGGATGGCTCCTGGAGAATGTGCGTGGACTTTACGGATCTGAACAAAGCCTGCTCTAAGGACAGTTACACCTCACCTAGAATTGACAGGCTAGAAGATTCGACTGTGGGATATGAAATCTTTGGATTCCTGGACGCATATAAAGGGTATCATCAGATCTTTATGGACCCTAAGGATGCAGAAAAAATGGCCTTCATAACTGAATTTGGGACATATTATTATGTGACCATGCCGTTTGGACTGAAAAATGCTTGTGCCACCTACCAGAGGGCAGTTAATCGAATTTTTTATGATCAGATAGGCAGATCCATGGAAGTCTATGTGGATGATTTACTGATCAAAAGCGGGTCTTTAGATCAATATTTGCAGGATGTTAATGAAGTTTGTGATGTACTTCGAAATGCTAAAATGAAACTGAATCTAAAGAAATGCACCTTTGTTGTTAGATCTGGGAAGTTTCTGGGTTACATGATTTCTAAAGATGGAATCAGGGCCAACCCGGACAAGCTAGACGCTCTGAAAATGATGCCACCACCTACTTGTATTAGAGAAGTACAAAGATTAACGGGGAGATTAGCAGCACTGAACAGATTCCTTTCACGGTCGGCACAGCGTGCATTGCCTTTCTTTAAAATTTTAAGGAAAGCCACCCCGTTTAAATGGGGAACAGATTGTCAAGAAGCCTTTGATGAATTAAAGAAATATCTGTTGGAATTGCCAACCCTAACATCTCTCCAAGAAGGAGAAGTTTTGTACCTTTATCTATCAGTTTGTGATGAAGCCATCATCGCCGTCTTGGTAAAGCAACAGGGTACGCTTCAGAAGCCAGTCTATTACACGAGCAAGGCTTTACATGGACCTGAAGTGAGGTATTCAGATGTGGAGAAATTAGTATTGGCATTAGTGCATGCATCCATGAAGTTAAGATCTTATTTTCAAAGTCACCCGGTCATTGTCTTGACTGACCAGCCTTTAAAGCAAATCCTGAGCAGGCCAGAAACTTCAGGTCGCTTAGACAAATGGGTCGTCGAATTGGCAGGTTCCGACTTAGAATACAGACCAAGAACTGTTGTGAAAGCTCAAGCTCTAGCAGACTTTTTGGCTGAAGAGAAGTTTATTTCTATTGATCAAATGGAGGGTCCAAAAGAATCAGGCCAGTGGAAGCTGTTCGTTGATGGAGCATCTAGAAAGAACGGGTCAGGAGCAGGTCTCCTCCTCATAAGTCCTAGGGGTGAAGAATTCCCTTATGCTTTGCACTTTAACTTCCACGCAACCAATAACGAAGCAGAGTACGAAGCATTGATTACAGGCTTGAACTTAGCTCTAAAGTTGGGAGTTCGGCAGCTTAAGGTCTACAGTGATTCTCAACTGGTAGTAAACCACAACAGAGGAGAGTATGAAGCAAAAGAGGAGCCCATGAAAAGGTACTTATCTCTGGCCCAGTCGAAGATAAATCAGTTTCAAGAAGTTCAGATGGAGCAGGTCTCTAGATCACAGAATACCCGAGCAGATGCCCTGTCCAAGTTAGCACCAAATTTTTTATCAGACAAAAAGGTTCTGATCGAACAGTTAAACCAACGCAGCTATGAAGCATCTAAGGTACAACCGATCACACAGAGGGAAACCTGGATGTATCCTATTGTAGCGTATTTGAAAGACAGCCAGTTACCAGAGGACAAAATGCAAGCACACAAAGTTCAGCGCTTATCTGATAGATATGCCCTATTCAATGATATCCTGTATAGAAAGTCCTTTATATCCCATTGGTTACGTTGTGTTACTGTGGAAGAAGGCAATTACTTGCTGAGAGAAATTCACTTGGGGATTTGTTGAAACCATATGGGATCAAGGGCTTTAGCCCGAAAATGCAGGTTATTTGGCTACTATTGGCCTAAGATGCAGCAGGATGCAGAGGAGTTAGTCTTGGCATGCAGGTCATGTCAGGTTCATGGTAACCTCTCCCATCAGCCACCTGAAAATTTAACTCCAGTTATCTCGGCCTGGCCCTTTGATCAATGGGGTGTAGATTTAGTAGGACCACTGCCAACAGCACTAGGAAGTTACAAATTCCTAGTCGTGGCCGTTGATTATTTCACTAAATGGGTAGAGGCTGAACCATTAACCACTATCACGGCCAAACAAATCCAAAAATTCTTGTTGAAGAACCTGGTATGTAGAAATGGGATACCAAAGACCATAATTTCAGACAATGGTACTCAATTCGAGGATAGTGGAGTTAAGGAATGGTGTACAGATTTGGGCATAACACAGCATTTCACCTCTGTTGGTCATCCACAAGCCAACAGACAGGTGGAACAAACTAACAGGCAGATCAAACTTGGCTTAAAGAAAAAGTTGGAACAAGAAGGAAAGCATTGGGTAGAACACCTACCAAATATTCTCTGGGCCTACAGGACTACCCAAATATGTCAACACGTGAAACTCCATTCTCCCTGGCATATGGATGTGAAGTCGTTATTCCAGCAGAAATTGGTTTGCCATCCCCCAGAACGACACTGCATGATGATCAAGTCCATGAAGAGGAAATAAGGCAGGCTAAAGATGAGCTGGAGGAGAAAAGGGATATTGCTTTGATCCGAATGGCTAATTATAAGCAACAGGTATCCCAATATTATAATCCCAAAGTGAAACATTGTTACTTTAAGGTTGGTGATCCGCTCTTACGCAAAAGCGAAGTCAGCAGGCAAGAACCAAGTGGAAAGCTGAGTCCTAACTAGGAGGGACCTTATCGGATCATCAATGTACACGGAAGGGAGCATACCAATTGGCTGATAGTAAAGGGAAAACCATTCCTAGAAGTTGGAATGCGGTTAATCTGAAGAAATTTTATGTTTAAGGCAAGTGATTATCGTTTTATTCTACAAGTCTATTATGCATTATGAACTATTTTGAACTTTTGAAATGTGTTAAACTCTTCAAAAGAGTATGTTTTTAAGTCCGGAAAATCAGATCGCTTTAAGACCTCAGGTCAGGTCGTTAATTTTTAGACCTCAAGTCAGGTCGGTTGACTCTTAAAAAGAGATAATTCATTAAGTCCGAAAAATCGGACCGCTTTAAGACCTCAGGTCATGTCGTCAATTTTTAGACCTCGTGTCAGGTCGGTAACTCTTAAAAAGAGAAAATTCATTAAGTCCGAAAAATCGGACCGCTTTAAGGCCTCATGTCGTCGTTAATTCTCGGACCTCGGGTCAGGTCGGTAACTCTTAAAAAGAGAAAATTCATTAAGTCTGAAAAATCAGACCGCATTAAGACCTCAGGTCAGGTCGTTATTCTCAGACCTCGGGTCAGGTCGATAATTCCCAAAAAGAGAAAATTCGTTAAGTCTGGAACATCAGACCGGTTTACTACCTCAAGTCAGGTCGTCAACCATTAGACCTCAGGTCAGGTCAATATCCAAATCTGTTAAAACCATAGTATGACGTATGTTGCATAGACAGGTCACACGTCACACTGGGGGAGCAAAGGATAAATGAGAAACACAGTATAAGGCATAAAGGCAAACACATGTTGTAGAAATTGTGCAAAACATGTTGAAGAAATTGTGCAAATGGTGCCAGAGGCACTAAAATTCCAAAAACTCCCATATGGAGACAGCAAAATGACAATTTTTGAGGACAATAACAGCAAAAATTATAATATTTGAAGTCAGAATTGAAAGAGAGGACAAGTTAAATATTCTCATTTTGAACTGGGGGGAACTTGAGATTGAGATGATCAGCCAGTTTGAGCAGGTGGAGGTTTTTTGCCATATTTGGAGACCAAATCCACTCAATCTATAAATTCTTTGAATCTGGCCTTATAAGTCTGGGACCCATCTTTTCTGTTCCAACCCGAGTGATGAAGTTTGGCAGCATCAACGGCAAGACTTGTTTCTATCACATCCTCAATGGCTGAGGAGTACCCAAACTAGATAATTGGAGCGAATAGCATCTTGATATTATTGGCTAGCTCATCAAACCTTCTGTAATCAGCAAGGGCTTTAGCAATGTGCTTAGGAAGCTTGCTTTTCAAATCGTCTCTTTCCACTTCCAGAGTGGCCATCATCTTCTCCAGCTCGGATTTGATTTGATTAGCAGTAGTAGTGTGAGTTTGGAACTCAGTGGTCTTGGCCTTCAGTTCATCAGATAAGGCCATTTTCTCAGCTGCGGAAATGTTCAACAAATCTTCATATTTGGCCTTCCATTCAGATAAAGATCTGGACAGGTCCTCTTCAACTTTTCCAGAATTTTTCAGTCTGGACAAGATCTCTCTACCCAGTTTGGTGCCCTAAAAAGGAATGTGGGGAGCGAAGTCAGCATATAATATCAAAAGAAAAAAGAATAGAGTACTACCCTTAGGAGAGGATTCTTAGAAATTTTGACAAGTCTTGATTGGACCACTCTTTCCAATCATATCCCTTGAGCACGCTCAGAAGCCTCAGCATCTTCGTCAACCTGATCCTGAGATCTGATACGCTTTGAAGAACGTCTAGTCTCAGCTGTGGTCTCTATTGGAGCAATACGGGGGACCATCTGAAAATCATTGGTTTCCTCAGAGTCACCGTCAGCATGATCTGTCTCGATCGAAGGCTCAGTTTGATGACTGCCAATAGGGTTAGAAGTCTGATCAGGCACATTTGGGTTGACAACGGGATCGGATGCATCCTGACCTCTGGGAGGTGAAGCATCATCAACTATCTGGATGATAACAGTGAAACTCACCACTGCAAATATTAACAAGTAATTAGAAGCAAGCCTCAGAGGAGAAACATAAACATTCAAAGTAAAAAATCCTACTTATATTGTATCTTTCTTCCGAACTCAAGATAAGGTTCTGGACCAGCAGTTTCCAGATGAGCAGCATCGATTAAATTGGAACTGTAATGTCTCAGACCCAGATATATAGTGGATCCTCTGATGTCATTTAACAACTTATTGTCTAGTTTGCTCTACAACACATCGCTATTCTTAGTCGAAGTGTTCCACTTACCTAAATCCCTAGCAGTATGGTGCCTAATGAAGAAGAAATGTTTTTTTCCAATCGGAGAACGATTGGTTAGTTTTCTTAATCAGAGGTACACTACTCAAACTATCGTTTCTTCTACAAAAGCAGTACCATCCAGGACTTTTCTTAACCTGTTTACATTGATAGAAAGTTCTAAAAAGTAACAAAGTGAAAGGGGTGACAAAACACCTACACCAAATCAAGAAACCTGTAATGGCTCTTATACTATTGGGGACTATCTGACCGAGTCCTAAATCATAATACCGGAGTATTTCCAGAAAAATGAGAGGAAGAGGAAATCTGAGACCGCAGTCAAACTGTTCTTTATAGACATCGCAATATCCGGCAGGAGGAGCAGCAACACTTTTTCCGGACGCAGGTCGAATGGGGGCATAAACATTCTTGTTTAGACCTTACCTGTCACAGATGTCTGTGATATCAGAATCCTTCAATTTGGAGTCGATTGCATGACAGGCCATCATCTTTCTCGTCTCGTAGGTCCTCCTTAATGCTCTTATAGGTACAGACAACCCAGAAATGTTGCACTCAGTCGGGGGTGACTCAATAAAGTCCGGAACAATAGAGGCAATCAGATGAGGAGGAAGAATAGAAAAAGGGGATTCTCACCAGGATTAGATATATCAGGCTGGTCTGGATTCATAAGGAATAAAAGAAAGTCGCACAGGAAGAGGAAAGACGTACTTGATAATCGAAGAAGAAAATCCGGCAGATCTGACGTCCTTGGCTATAAATAATGATGGAGGCTTATAGGGGTTAATGGATTTAATAGCCTTCACTCAAGAGATGGAATGTTTCGACTACACACCCATTTGAAAAGACAACCACGTGCAATTATGGTGGCGTTTGAGATAACCGAGGCAACAGTGGATATGATACCTGTTTGATACACGTGGAAAACCCTTAAACTTCAGATCTTAGTCCATTTAAAAGGCTAGGCCATATCGATTAAGATCTGGGGGGCTTTGATTGGCGGTGATCCGGATCTGTCCATGTGTCAAGTGTATATTGGACGGACCAGCAGAACAGGACGTTGGTATATCCGACCTGGAAGTCAGCACGACCATATAGACCAGGCGACTGAAAAGATCTTGGGTCAGGTCCTGGGTGGGGGCCAACCTCCAGGAGACTTCTCAACCAAAAACCAGTCTAGATCAAGATCAGACCAGGGCAGATCCCTGGTCAGATGAAGCAGATGGATCAGACCAGGGCAGGTCCCTGACCAGAAGTAGCAGATCGGAGACATGCGCATCCGGAAGAAAGAGCAATTATATGCAACGTGAGACGTGGGTGGATTACATAACCACCCATCAACTCCATTATGACGGATAACCGCTTGAACTACGGTTGGACTTGATTCCAAATATATATTTGGATATGTAGGCAGCTTATTTCTCTAAGTTCAGTCCATACATATCAACAACTACTCTTTGCTTGATCCTAGAGCAAGAAAGACCAAACAGTTTATCCGCTTTCATTCTAAGTTCGATCATGGAGGTATAAAGTGATTCCCTTGAAGTACTGTCTATATTATAAAGCCATTACAGCTTACTTTTTACAAATGTTGTCAATCTCCTTCTTGTTACTTAAGAGCAATCGTAATGGTTGCCACTATTTTCACCTCTAACTTGACAGTGGACAGACGACATGTCATTTTAAGAGTGGATGAATCATTTTTTGTGGAACAAATTTATTGAAAAGATGTGGTAATGTTTCACACCCTGTTTCCGGATACCGAGTCCTCATCCGGAAAAAAAACGTTCGCCTCGTACAATATCAAATAAATTCAATATTATACGTAATTCTCTTCTACATCGTATCGAGTTTAGCAAAACGGAAGCTAAAAAGACTCGGGTTTAAACATGAATGCTACTAGAATGGAAAGTCCAACATACTAAAGATAGAAAGTTTAACTTACAACAACGAAACGCAAAAGTCTTACAAGTACGAAGTCTTAAAAGAAAGGAGACAACAAGCTTTTCTTACAAACATGAAATAAAAGTACAACATAGACTTGAACAATGTTTATGAAAAAAGTAGAATAAAGCATCATCAAGGCATCATCATCATCATCGTCATCACGTATCATCCTCAACATGCTCATGGTCAATCTGTTTGTCTTCTCACCCCACAACTCATACAAAACAAACATGCAAGTGAGGTAAGTACATAGGTACTTAATAAAGAGAAAGAAGCTAATGACTAGTCAAGTTTTTGACAACAAAAAGGTTCTTTTTATTAGATTTGGTTATCTTCATGAGACCGACTCAACTCTAGGGTTCACTTCATGCTCATCAACATGTCGTCACTATTGGTTTCTAGCTTAGCTTATCTTTGTTACATCAGGATTCAAGGGCACTACGGATGGTGTTACTCACCACGAAGTATGTGGGTTCAACCTATTGGTAGATGTATTCAGTTTTTCTATAGTCAATACTGTGATGACTATTGGTTAAAGCATAACTTATTAAGTAAGTTACACTAAAAGGTTTATCACCTTCATTCATCAGATCTTCTCTTTCAGAGTGATGTATAAGTGATAAGGCTTTATCTAAATTTTTGCTATGTATACTAAGCCCAAACTTAGGATAAACTTCAAATATAAATTTATTGTAGGCTAGGTTACCTTTTTCTGCACCTAGAACACAATATTTTCTATTGTTAATCCTATTATCGATTAACACAAGTTTAATAGGCGTATTTATGCCTTCTTGAAATTGAGATTTTATACAAAATTTAATGGCTCCAAGATGGACCATACTAATTGTAGATCTATGTTCTTCTTTTATTTTAAGAAGATTTTTATTTATCTCTTGTTGGGTAGTAAGAGGTAAATATACTTCTCCTCTGACATCCTTAGTGTCTACAGAGAACTCTCGAGTACTAACAAAATAATAAATTTTGTTATCTCTTTTAAAGACACTGCTTATAAAGCTAGGCATTCTAAAGATGTTTTATTTTTTAAGCTCCAGTTTAGAAGCTTTAATCTTAGATAATAATTCTTGCTGAATTATTACATTAGCATTGAATCCAGTAGACGATTCATGTCGGACGAGTTGACACTCGTGACTTTCTGATTCTTCATCAGAATTATTTGGACTTAATGGACCGGGGTCCATTTTTAGTTTTCTCCCTAAGGATTTAAACAAGGCTCCGATACCAAGATTTTTAGTTACATACGAGGGTATGTATTCTGCGGAATAACTTAACGGGGTGTACCTTTGATTTATGAAACTATAATGAAGATGGCACCATCAAATGTACAGCTCCTTCCTGTGTATGATCATTTCTTTTGAATCGTCTAAATTCTATCAAAACAATTCCTCCTTCTCCATATCCCCTAGACTTTCCCCTGCTCCCGCACCAATAGCGACGCCTATGGACACTTTCCCTAATGGCCTCCTGCCTGGGGGTACTCTTTCGACGACGCTTCAGCTACTTCAGGTCCTCAGAACAATTGAATCATGTGATATGTAGAAATTGGATTTGTAGAGACAAATTTTATTCCAAACAAACATATTTACATACACAATAGAAACTAATACATATCTATGATGGTGTTGCCATCTCCATTATAGGAGAGGACTACTCACTCATCATAATGCTTTAGGATTATTATGAAAGGATGCAAACTATGATATGCATAAAATTCGAGATATCTACCAATGCTAGAACTTCGTCATTTTATAGAGTAATGAAGGAAGGATCCGAATAATTCACAAGCGAATATTCGTTTACATTCGTCATTGCTGACGTAAAAGGAAAGCTAAAAGTTAAATGTATTTGTCGATTATGCTTGTTGGCCGACAAACTTTTTCTTTTTTGCTTTTACTTTATTCTCCACCGAGAATTTTTTGTCCACTGACTTTATATCATTGCACCTGACATAAGTTCTTACATATTATCCACTAGCTGTTGTTGAGGTGGATGCTTCTAACGTTGGTGCTGACACTTCGTCATCATATGCTGATGTTGATTCATTCTTGTGATCTCCATCAATAACATTTGTCTGTTGTATCTTTTTATTGCAATAGGAGCATAGATACTTAGTTTTTACCTTGTCAAAGGCTCTTCTTAATGTAGAACAAAGTCTTCATTATGGATTGTCATCACCCGTCCACTACGGAATTTTTTTCATATTGAAGAAGTGATTTTATATCTTCAATAGTGATTTGCTTCAATGTTTTGGAAATTACCAAAGTATGATGATCTTGATAATTAACCTTAATTTGTGAATCATCACGTATTTTTAACAATTGATCAACTAATTGACCAAATCGTTGAACATTAATCTGCTCAAAATTACTGGATGTGAGTTCCATTGTTCTTGAAGATGTATAATCAAGTTTTTCTTTGGATATTCAAATTTCGATTAAGTGATATGATGGTTGAAACATACTATCTTTCCACACTGGTAAAGTGCTGTTGATTTTGAGGAAGATTAAATGATCGGCTTCCTTAATTACCTTTGTTTTAAAGACCTTGATGGCCTTTTTGATGTTTTCTGGTAATAGATTTATTTCCGGAAGATTTTGGCTGGGATAAATTAGTTTTACCATCCCAAACATGAATGCCTCATTGACTGAACTGGGTTTAGCTCCTTCAATAAAGTTATATAGACTCGAATCCTGTCTATCAGTTGTAAATAAATTTTCTGTTAAGAAATGATCTTCATTTGCCGTTCTAGCATATTTGAAGAGTTGGTTGAATCTTTCTTCATTGAGCATAAATTGCTGTTGTTTCTCTACTGGTTTTATGGTAGATATTCTTCCAAGCGAAACCATTTGTGTTGGCTTCTTTTCTCATCGACCGATTTCTTTGAATGTTGCTTTTAAGCAATCTGCGCTTGACAGCTTAAGAGGTGTTGTCAAGTGTTGTCGTGCAAAGATTTCTCTTGCAACTTTTGCCTCAGTGAGTGTACTAAATTTTTTATGTTGCACTCCTGAAATTCCTTCTACTGCATGTTTTGCAGCTTCCTAGACGGTGTATATACCTGCAAATGGTCCATTAAAAACCACATAATAATATTTTGGTCATGAAACGACCGAATCAATGGGTGTTGATACTGAAGTGTGACCTTCAGATTTATTACGATTTTGAATATCCTTTGTATTGGGTCTAAATCCAGTGATTAAATCCGAGGGTTTAACCAATTTGTTAGATGTCTGTACATCTGTTACATCTTTTTCCAAGATTCTAGGAATCAACGGATTTGATGATTCTTTACAGGTTACCGTTTGACCCGGAATAACTGATATTTCGCTACTATTGCTAGAGCAAGGAATATCAATTTCCTTTTGTTGCTTATTGGATTCTTCCAATAGGATTATATGATATCTTTTGACCTTGAGCTCCAAGACCATTGTTTCTTCTTGCAACTTTAATTTCTGCAATTCATCCATTGTTGCGTCAAATGATTCCTGGTTTTAACCTATATATTCACGGGTTAGAAAATCAGCAAATATATTTTTACTACCTGCGATATGTTCGATCTCAAAGCAGTATCTTGATAGCCACATCTGCCATCTAACAAGTCTTCCTTGTTTGTTGTCACCTTTAATATTGGTGTTTAGAAAATATGTGAAGTTTTTATTATCAGTCCTAATTAAGAACTTAATAGGAGTGAGATAAGCACTAAACTTCTTAATGACTCGAATTATAGCTAATAATTCTTTCTCACTACTATGATAATTTCTCTCTGCATTTTTGAAACTGCCTGAAGTATATCTACAGATTAACTCTTGTCCAGAGTTTTTTGCTTTGAGGATTCCTCCCCAATACTCATCTGATGCATCGGTTTCAATGATCAGTTTATCATCTGCTAAAAGATGATATAGCTTTGGAAAGCTGGTTAAATTCTTTTTAACCTTCTTTACATAGGTTGTATCAATCTCTGTCCATTCCCAAAGTGTATTGTCTTTGAGTTTGACCTGTAAAGGTTTCCTTATTTCAGCAAGTTTAGGGAGATAACTCTCAGCATATGTTAATATTCCTAAAAATATTTGTAAATGTTTTTTATTTTCGATCTTATCTGGAAACTTATGAATGTGTTCCAGTATATGATTCTGAGGTCGATGTAGACCTTGGTCGATCTCTAATCCAAGGAAATTAATCTTGGTCTTAAAGAGTTGTGTTTTCTTTAATGAAAGGATTATTCCTCGCATTTTTTGAGTACTAATGCAACGTGCATATAGTTCTCTTTCTCTGTGTTGCTGAAGACTAGTATGTCATCAATATAAACACATAAGAATTTTTCAAAAGATCTAAATGCGTTTTGCATATGCCTTTGAAATATAGATGGAGCTTGTTTAACCCAAACGCTAAAAAATTCCATTGATAATGCCCTTGGGGACATGTAAAAGCAGTTAATAATTGTGATTCATTATCTAACAATACCTGCCAGAATCCTGATTTACAATCAAACTACTAAGGATTGTCTTTCCTCTAATAAGAGTTAAGAGTTCATCTTTATTTGGGAGGATATGACTATCACCTATTGTTGCCGTGTTAATGGCTTTATAGTTGACGATCATCCTCTTTTTTCCTCTTCTTTTCTCAGCTTTGTTTTCAACTAAAAATGCTGGAGACATGTGAGGTGATTTACTAGGCTTAATGATTTTTAAGTCTAATAACTCTTGAATTTGCTTACCAAATTCTTCTCTGTCCAATGGACTATAGATCATGGGATTCACCATGACTATTGTCTTTGGTCTATAAGTATTATGGTTGCAGTCATCCATTTTTTAGACTTTTAGGGTCTATAGGATTTTCACCACAAACTTTTTCTAACAGGATTTTAATCTTTTTGAATTTGTCATTCTCTTGATTAAATTCTTGTTCAGTTTTACATTCTTCAATGATATCCTTCCCCCCTCTAATAAGTTGATTTTGTTAGAGCTAATTGGGATAGGTGCCGGTTTTTGAATCTTGGAATTCTTTCTTATAGATTCCAGAAAACCAGGTTGAGCTAAAGAAATAGCTTTTCTTATTTTACCAATAATCACGGGTTGATTATCAAGGGTAAAAATAATTCTGTCTGTGAATTGTGTGAAAGGTCCATACAATTGATAGAAGTTATTACCAAGAACAAGGTCCATACCATTTTCTTGTTGGTAAATCGTAGGAATGTGAAATACTTCACCTGTGATTCTTATATTAAGATTCTTACAAACCCTAGAAACTTGTAACGTTTCTTTATTTGCAATTGTTAGTCTTATGATATTGGGTGCATTTTCCCAATGTTCATTTGGTATAACAAATTTTGATGCTAGACAAAGACTAGCTCCTTCTACATAACAGTGTAGATTCATCTGTTTATATCCAGAGAACTTTAATTGTCCATTGATATAAATGGAGTTTTGATTAGTAATGTTTCTAGTCATTACTAATTCTTCATCAATCCAGGGTTATTCCTGAATGGTTAAATTAGTCTGTATCCTCTGAATTATATTCATCGGGTGAATAATGATATTCATCGGAGGAACATTCAGAGACTAAATATTCAGAGACTTCATCAAAGATATAAACTTCTCTCAGAGGTTCATATATATCTTCTATAGGTTGAAACCCAATTCAATAATTTCCTCTATGCGTTTAGCCTTATGAGGATATTGTTGCTTATTGGGACATCCATTTGCGTAATGACCTCAATATCCTCATAAGGCTAAACGCATAGAGGAAATTATTGAATTGGGTTTCGAACCTATAGAAGATATATATTGTGTAATGACCCTCAATATTGCAGATCCAACATCTACAATTTTTCTTGCCTTTAGGGCAAAATTCCTTTTTATTAGTATTTTCATGTCTCTTGTCGATTTCTGACGTGGCTTGAAATACTTACCGGTGTGAACCGTTTATTTTTTGTTTTATAAGAGAATTTTTTCTTCTTATAATGCGTTTTAAACTTATCCTTAGTGTAAGTTTTTTGTGGTTATTAACCATATTCTGTTGGTGCTTCCATAATGTTTTCACAGAATTTTTTTTATTGAATTTCTTCAATCTTTTTTGTTGTTTAGATAGATCACAAATTTTTGTGAGTTCTTCTTTAACAATTCTATTGGCGTAGCCAAGACTGTTTATTGCTACCCCGATAGCTTCATCTTCAAACCTTTGAGGGATTTTTCTCTACAATAGGGATTTTGGTCAAATATTGTTTATAAATCCTACAAACTCAGTGCTAGGAAGTTTATAAAGATTTGTTTCAAAATCACTTGTGAAGGTGTCTAAGAAACATATATCACATAATTGTAATGTGATAAGGCGATTTCTAGCCTTTTCTTGCTGTTTAAGAATCTCGTTGCCTTTATCAGTCGTATAATTGATTCCTATAAACATAGTATAGAAGCCATAAATGATCCCTCTAAAGATGTTTTCTGTTGAAAATTCAGTCCATTTTGTATTTTTTTACAAAGGATTGAACTATTCCAGCAGTTCTATGTTCTACTAAGAGGAGTATGTTATTGATTGTTCCATAAGCCTCTTTGTTGGTTTGAATAATCTAACTTAACTCTGTTGCCCATTCATCTATGAGCCTTTTTCTATTTGTACTTCCATCAATGTTGAGGATAGGAGTTCTAAAATCCTTCGGTTCTCCTGGAACTTTATGGGATCAAGGGCTTTAGCCCGAAAATGCAGGTTATTTGGCTACTATTGGCCTAAGATGCAGCAGGATGCAGAGGAGTTAGTCTTGGCATGCAGGTCATGTCAGGTTCATGGTAACCTCTCCCATCAGCCACCTGAAAATTTAACTCCAGTTATCTCGGCCTGGCCCTTTGATCAATGGGGTGTAGATTTAGTAGGACCACTGCCAACAGCACTAGGAAGTTACAAATTCCTAGTCGTGGCCGTTGATTATTTCACTAAATGGGTAGAGGCTGAACCATTAACCACTATCACGGCCAAACAAATCCAAAAATTCTTGTTGAAGAACCTGGTATGTAGAAATGGGATACCAAAGACCATAATTTCAGACAATGGTACTCAATTCGAGGATAGTGGAGTTAAGGAATGGTGTACAGATTTGGGCATAACACAGGATTTCACCTCTGTTGGTCATCCACAAGCCAATAGACAGGTGGAACAAACTAACAGGCAGATCAAACTTGGCTTAAAGAAAAAGTTGGAACAAGAAGGAAAGCATTGGGTAGAACACCTACCAAATATTCTCTGGGCCTACAGGACTACCCAAATATGTCAACACGTGAAACTCCATTCTCCCTGGCATATGGATGTGAAGTCGTTATTCCAGCAGAAATTGGTTTGCCATCCCCGTGAACGACACTGCATGATGATCAAGTCCATGAAGAGGAAATAAGGCAGGCTAAAGATGAGCTGGAGGAGAAAAGGGATATTGCTTTGATCCGAATGGCTAATTATAAGCAACAGGTATCCCAATATTATAATCCCAAAGTGAAACATTGTTACTTTAAGGTTGGTGATCCGGTCTTACGCAAAAACGAAGTCAGCAGGCAAGAACCAAGTGGAAAGTTGAGTCCTAACTAGGAGGGACCTTATCGGATCATCAATGTACACGGGAAGGGAGCATACCAATTGGCTGATAGTAAAGGGAAAACCATTCCTAGAAGTTGGAATGCAGTTAATCTGAAGAAATTTTATGTTTAAGGCAAGTGATTATCGTTTTATTCTACAAGTCTATTATGCATTATGAACTATTTTGAACTTTTGAAATGTGTTAAACTCTTCAAAAGAGTATGTTTTTAAGTCCGGAAAATCAGATCGCTTTAAGACCTCAGGTCAGGTCGTTAATTTTTAGACCTCAAGTCAGGTCGGTTGACTCTTAAAAAGAGATAATTCATTAAGTCTGAAAAATCAGACCGCTTTAAGACCTCAGGTCATGTCGTCAATTTTTAGACCTCGGGTCGTCGGTAACTCTTAAAAAGAGAAAATTCATTAAGTCTGAAAAATCAGACCGCATTAAGACCTCAGGTCAGGTCGTTATTCTCAGACCTCAGGTCAGGCCGATAATTCCCAAAAAGAGAAAATTCGTTAAGTCTGGAACATCAGACCGGTTTACTACCTCAAGTCAGGTCGTCAACCATTAGACCTCAGGTCAGGTCAATATCCAAATCTGTTAAAACCATAGTATGACGTATGTTGCATAGACAGGTCACACGTCACACTGGGGGAGCAAAGGATAAATGTGAAACACAGTATAAGGCATAAAGGCAAACACATGTTGTAGAAATTGTGCAAAACATGTTGAAGAAATTGTGCAAATGGTGCCAGAGGCACTAAAATTCCAAAAACTCCCATATGGAGACAGCAAAATGACAATTTTTGAGGACAATAACAGCAAAAATTATAATATTTGAAGTCAGAATTGAAAGAGAGGACAAGTTAAATATTCTCATTTTGAACTGGGGGGAACTTGAGATTGAGATGATCAGCCAGTTTGAGCAGGTGGAGGATTTTTGCCATATTTGGAGACCAAATCCACTCAATCTATAAATTCTTTGAATCTGGCCTTATAAGTCTGGGACCCATCTTTTCTGTTCCAACCCGAGTGATGAAGTTTGGCAGCATCAACGGCAAGACCTGTTTCTATCACATCCTCAATGGCTGAGGAGTACCCAAACTAGATAATTGGAGCGAATAGCATCTTGATATTATTGGCTAGCTCATCAAACCTTCTGTAATCAGCAAGGGCTTTAGCAATGTGCTTAGGAAGCTTGCTTTTCAAATCGTCTCTTTCCACTTCCAGAGTGGCCATCATCTTCTCCAGCTCGGATTTGATTTGATTAGCAGTAGTAGTGTGGGTTTGGAACTCAGTGGTCTTGGCCTTCAGTTCATCAGATAAGGCCATTTTCTCAGCTGCGGAAATGTTCAACAAATCTTCATATTTGGCCTTCCATTCAGATAAAGATCTGGACAGGTCCTCTTCAACTTTTCCAGAATTTTTCAGTCTGGACAAGATCTCTCTACCCAGTTTGGTGCCCTAAAAAGGAATGTGGGGAGCGAAGTCAGCATATAATATCAAAAGAAAAAAGAATAGAGTACTACCCTTAGGAGAGGATTCTTAGAAATTTTGACAAGTCTTGATTGGACCACTCTTTCCAATCATATCCCTTGAGCACGCTCAGAAGCCTCAGCATCTTCGTCAACCTGATCCTGAGATCTGATACGCTTTGAAGAACGTCTAGTCTCAGCTGTGGTCTCTATTTGAGCAATACGGGGGACCATCTGAAAATCATTGGTTTCCTCAGAGTCACCGTCAGCATGATCTGTCTCGATCGAAGGCTCAGTTTGATGACTGCCAATAGGGTTAGAAGTCTGATCAGGCACATTTGGGTTGACAACGGGATCGGATGCATCCTGACCTCTGGGAGGTGAAGCATCATCAGCTATCTGGATGATAACAGTGAAACTCACCACTGCAAATATTAACAAGTAATTAGAAGCAAGCCTCAGAGGAGAAACATAAACATTCAAAGTAAAAAATCCTACTTATATTGTATCTTTCTTCCGAACTCAAGATAAGGTTCTGGACCAGCAGTTTCCAGATGAGCAGCATCGATTAAATTGGAACTGTAATGTCTCAGACCCAGATATATAGTGGATCCTCTGATGTCATTTAACAACTTCTTGTCTAGTTTGCTCTACAACACATCGCTATTCTTAGTCGAAGTGTTCCACTTACCTAAATCCCTAGCAGTATGGTGCCTAATGAAGAAGAAATGTTTTTTTCCAATCGGAGAACGATTGGTTAGTTTTCTTAATCAGAGGTACACTACTCAAACTATCGTTTCTTCTACAAAAGCAGTACCATCCAGGACTTTTCTTAACCTGTTTACATTGATAGAAAGTTCTAAAAAGTAACAAAGTGAAAGGGGTGACGAAACACCTACACCAAATCAAGAAACCTGTAATGGCTCTTATACTATTGGGGACTATCTGACCGAGTCCTAAATCATAATACCGGAGTATTTCCAGAAAAACGGGAGGAAGAGGAAATCTGAGACCGCAGTCAAACTGTTCTTTATAGACATCGCAATATCCGGCAGGAGGAGCAGCAACACTTTTTCCGGACGCAGGTCGAATGGGGGCATAAACATTCTTGTTTAGACCTTACCTGTCACAGATGTCTGTGATATCAGAATCCTTCAATTTGGAGTCGATTGCATGACAGGCCATCATCTTTCTCGTCTCGTAGGTCCTCCTTAATGCTCTTATAGGTACAGACAACCCAGAAATGTTGCACTCAATCGGGGGTGACTCAATAAAGTCCGGAACAATAGAGGCAATCAGATGAGGAGGAAGAATAGAAAAAGGGGATTCTCACCAGGATTAGATATATCAGGCTGGTCTGGATTCATAAGGAATAAAAGAAAGTCGCACAGGAAGAGGAAAGACGTACTTGATAATCGAAGAAGAAAATCCGGCAGATCTGACGTCCTTGGCTATAAATAATGATGGAGGCTTATAGGGGTTAATGGATTTAATAGCCTTCACTCAAGAGATGGAACGTTTCGACTACACACCCATTTGAAAAGACAACCACGTGCAATTATGGTGGCGTTTGAGATAACCGAGGCAACAGTGGATATGATACCTGTTTGATACACGTGGAAAACCCTTAAACTTCAGATCTTAGTCCATTTAAAAGGCTAGGCCATATCGATTAAGATCTGGGGGGCTTTGATTGGGGGTGATCCGGATCTGTCCACGTGTCAAGTGTATATTGGTCGGACCAGTAGAACAGGACGTTGGTATATCCGACCTGGAAGTCAGCACGACCATATAGACCAGGCGACCTGAAAAGATCTTGGGTCAGTCCTGGGTGGGGGCCAACCTCCAGGAGACTTCTCAACCAAAAACCAGTCTAGATCAAGATCAGACCAGGGCAGGTCCCTGGTCAGATGAAGCAGATGGATCAGACCAGGGCAGGTCCCTGACCAGAAGTAGCAGATCGGAGACATGCGCATCCGGAAGAAAGAGCAATTATATGCAACGTGAGACGTGGGTGGATTACATAACCACCCATCAACTCCATTATGACGGATAACCGCTTGAACTACGGTTGGACTTGATTCCAAATATATATTTGGATATGTAGGCAGCTTATTTCTCTAAGTTCAGTCCATACATATCAACAACTACTCTTTGCTTGATCCTAGAGCAAGAAAGACCAAACAGTTTATCCGCTTTCATTCTAAGTTCGATCATGGAGGTATAAAGTGATTCCCTTGAAGTACTGTCTATATTATAAAGCCATTACAGCTTACTTTTTACAAATGTTGTCAATCTCCTTCTTGTTACTTAAGAGCAATCGTAATGGTTGCCACTATTTTCACCTCTAACCTGACAGTGGACAGACGACATGTCATTTTAAGAGTGGATGAATCATTTTTTGTGGAACAAATTTATTGAAAAGATGTGGTAATGTTTCACACCCTGTTTCCGGATACCGAGTCCTCATCTGGAAAAAAAACGTTCGGCTCGTACAATATCAAATAAATTCCATATTATACGTAATTCTCTTCTACATCGTATCGAGTTTAGCAAAACGGAAGCTAAAAAGACTCGGGTTTAAACATGAATGCTACTAGAATGGAAAGTCCAGCGTACTAAAGATAGAAAGTTTAACTTACAACAACGAAACGCAAAAGTCTTACAAGTACGAAGTCTTAAAAGAAAGGAGACAACAAGCTTTTCTTACAAACATGAAATAAAAGTACAACATAGACTTGAACAATGTTTATGAAAAAAGTAGAATAAAGCATCATCAAGGCATCATCATCATCATCGTCATCACGTATCATCCTCAACATGCTCATGGTCAATCTGTTTGTCTTCTCACCCCACAACTCATACAAAACAAACATGCAAGTGAGGTAAGTACATAGGTACTTAATAAAGAGAAAGAAGCTAATGACTAGTCAAGTTTTTGACAACAAAAAGGTTCTTTTTATTAGATTTGGTTATCTTCATGAGACCGACTCAACTCTAGGGTTCACTTCATGCTCATCAACATGTCGTCACTATTGGTTTCTAGCTTAGCTTATCTTTGTTACATCAAGATTCAAGGGCACTACGGATGGTGTTACTCACCACGAAGTATGTGGGTTCAACCTATTGGTAGATGTATTCAGTTTTTCTATAGTCAATACTGTGATGACTATTGGTTAAAGCATAACTTATTAAGTAAGTTACACTAAAAGGTTTATCACCTTCATTCATCAGATCTTCTCTTTCAGAGTGATGTATAAGTGATAAGGCTTTATCTAAATTTTTGCTATGTATACTAAGCCCAAACTTAGGATAAACTTCAAATATAAATTTATTGTAGGCTAGGTTACCTTTTTCTGCACCTAGAACACAATATTTTCTATTGTTAATCCTATTATCGATTAACACAAGTTTAATAGGCGTATTTATGCCTTCTTGAAATTGAGATTTTATACAAAATTTAATGGCTCCAAGATGGACCATACTAATTGTAGATCTATGTTCTTCTTTTATTTTAAGAAGATTTTTATTTATCTCTTGTTGGGTAGTAAGAGGTAAATATACTTCTCCTCTGACATCCTTAGTGTCTACAGAGAACTCTCGGGTACTAACAAAATAATAAATTTTGTTATCTCTTTTAAAGACACTGCTTATAAAGCTAGGCATTCTAAAGATGTTTTCTTTTTTAAGCTCCAGTTTAGAAGCTTTAATCTTAGATAATAATTCTTGCTGAATTATTACATTAGCATTGAATCCAGTAGACGATTCATGTCGGACGAGTTGACACTCGTGACTTTCTGATTCTTCATCAGAATTATTTGGACTTAATGGACCGGGGTCCATTTTTAGTTTTCTCCCTAAGGATTTAAACAAGGCTCCGATACCAAGATTTTTAGTTACATACGAGGGTATGTATTCTGCGGAATAACTTAACGGGGTGTACCTTTGATTTATGAAACTATAATGAAGATGGCACCATCAAATGTACAGCTCCTTCCTGTGTATGATCATTTCTTTTGAATCGTCTAAATTCTATCAAAACAATTCCTCCTTCTCCATATCCCCTAGACTTTCCCCTGCTCCCACACCAATAGGAACGCCTATGGACACTTTCCCTAATGGCCTCCTGCCTGGGGGTACTCTTCCGACGACGCTTCAGCTACTTCAGGTCCTCGGAACAATTGAATCATGTGATATGTAGAAATTGGATTTGTAGAGACAAATTTTATTCAAAACAAACATATTTACATACACAATAGAAACTAATACATATCTATGATGGTGTTGCCATCTCCATTATAGGAGAGGACTACTCACTCATCATAATGCTTTAGGATTATTATGAAAGGATGCAAACTATGATATGCATAAAATTCGAGATATCTACCAATGCTAGAACTTCGTCATTTTATAGAGTAATGAAGGAAGGATCCGAATAATTCACGCGAATATTCGTTTACATTCGTCATTGCTGACGTAAAAGGAAAGCTAAAAGTTAAATGTATTTGTCGATTATGCTTGTTGGCCGACAAACTTTTTCTTTTTTGCTTTTACTTTATTCTCCACCGAGAATTTTTTGTCCACTGACTTTATATCATTGCACCTGACATAAGTTCTTACATATTATCCACTAGCTGTTGTTGAGGTGGATGCTTCTAACGTTGGTGCTGACACTTCGTCATCATATGCTGATGTTGATTCATTCTTGTGATCTCCATCAATAACATTTGTCTGTTGTATCTTTTTATTGCAATAGGAGCATAGATACTTAGTTTTTACCTTGTCAAAGGCTCTTCTTAATGTAGAACAAAGTCTTCATTATGGATTGTCATCACCCGTCCACTACGGAATTTTTTTCATATTGAAGAAGTGATTTTATATCTTCAATAGTGATTTGCTTCAATGTTTTGGAAATTACCAAAGTATGATGATCTTGATAATTAACCTTAATTTGTGAATCATCACGTATTTTTAACAATTGATCAACTAATTGACCAAATCGTTGAACATTAATCTGCTCAAAATTACTGGATGTGAGTTCCATTGTTCTTGAAGATGTATAATCAAGTTTTTCTTTGGATATTCAAATTTCGATTAAGTGATATGATGGTTGAAACATACTATCTTTCCACACTGGTAAAGTGCTGTTGATTTTGAGGAAGATTAAATGATCAGCTTCCTTAATTACCTTTGTTTTAAAGACCTTGATGGCCTTTTTGATGTTTTCTGGTAATAGATTTATTTCCAGAAGATTTTGGCTGGGATAAATTAGTTTTACCATCCCAAACATGAATGCCTCATTGACTGAACTGGGTTTAGCTCCTTCAATAAAGTTATATAGACTCGAATCCTGTCTATCGGTTGTAAATAAATTTTCTGTTAAGAAATGATCTTCATTTGCCGTTCTAGCATATTTGAAGAGTTGGTTGAATCTTTCTTCATTGAGCATAAATTGTTGTTGTTTCTCTACTGGTTTTATGGTAGATATTCTTCCAAGCGAAACCATTTGTGTTGGCTTCTTTTCTCATCGACCGATTTCTTTGAATGTTGCTTTTAAGCAATCTGCGCTTGACAGCTTAGGAGGTGTTGTCAAGTGTTGTCGTGCAAAGATTTCTCTTGCAACTTTTGCCTCAGTGAGTGTACTAAATTTTTTATGTTGCACTCCTGAAATTCCTTCTACTGCATGTTTTGCAGCTTCCTAGACGGTGTATATACCGCATATGGTCCATTAAAAACCACATAATAATATTTTGGTCATGAAACGACCGAATCAATGGGTGTTGATACTGAAGTGTGACCTTCAGATTTATTAGGATTTTGAATATCCTTTGTATTGGGTCTAAATCCGGTGATTAAATCCGAGGGTTTAACCAATTTGTTAGATGTCTGTACATCTGTTACATCTTTTTCCAAGATTCTAGGAATCAACGGATTTGATGATTCTTTACAGGTTACCGTTTGACCCGGAATAACCGATATTTCGCTACTATTGCTAGAGCAAGGAATATCAATTTCCTTTTGTTGCTTATTGGATTCTTCCAATAGGATTATATGATATCTTTTGACCTTGAGCTCCAAGACCATTGTTGCTTCTTGCAACTTTAATTTCTGCAATTCATCCATTGTTGCGTCAAATGATTCCTGGTTTTAACCTATATATTCACGGGTTAGAAAATCAGCAAATATATTTTTACTACCTGCGATATGTTCGATCTCAAAGCAGTATCTTGATAGCCACATCTGCCATCTAACAAGTCTTCCTTGTTTGTTGTCACCTTTAATATTGGTGTTTAGAAAATATGTGAAGTTTTTATTATCAGTCCTAATTAAGAACTTAATAGGAGTGAGATAAGCACTAAACTTCTTAATGACTCGAATTATAGCTAATAATTCTTTCTCACTACTATGATAATTTCTCTCTGCATTTTTGAAACTGCCTGAAGTATATCTACAGATTAACTCTTGTCCAGAGTTTTTTGCTTTGAGGATTCCTCCCCAATACTCATCTGATGCATCGGTTTCAATGATCAGTTTATCATCTGCTAAAAGATGATATAGCTTTGGAAAGCTGGTTAAATTCTTTTTAACCTTCTTTACATAGGTTGTATCAATCTCTGTCCATTCCCAAAGTGTATTGTCTTTGAGTTTGACCTGTAAAGGTTTCCTTATTTCAGCAAGTTTAGGGAGATAACTCTCAGCATATGTTAATATTCCTAAAAATATTTGTAAATGTTTTTTATTTTCGATATTATCTGGAAACTTATGAATGTGTTCCAGTATATGATTCTGAGGTCGATGTAGACCTTGGTCGATCTCTAATCCAAGGAAATTAATCTTGGTCTTAAAGAGTTGTGTTTTCTTTAATGAAAGGATTATTCCTCGCATTTTTTGAGTACTAATGCAACGTGCATATAGTTCTCTTTCTCTGTGTTGCTGAAGACTAGTATGTCATCAATATAAACACATAAGAATTTTTCAAAAGATCTAAATGCGTTTTGCATATGCCTTTGAAATATAGATGGAGCTTGTTTAACCCAAACGCTAAAAAATTCCATTGATAATGCCCTTGGGGACATGTAAAAGCAGTTAATAATTGTGATTCATTATCTAGCAATACCTGCCAGAATCCTGATTTACAATCAAACTACTAAAGATTGTCTTTCCTCTAATAAGAGTTAAGAGTTCATCTTTATTTGGGAGGATATGACTATCACCTATTGTTGCCGTGTTAATGGCTTTATAGTTGACGATCATCATCTTTTTTCCTCTTCTTTTCTCAGCTTCGTTTTCAACTAAAAATGCTGGAGACATATGAGGTGATTTACTAGGCTTAATGATTTTTAAGTCTAATAACTCTTGAATTTGCTTACCAAATTCTTCTCTGTCCAATGGACTATAGATCATGGGATTCACCATGACTATTGTCTTTGGTCTATAAGTATTATGGTTGCAGTCATCCATTTTTTAGACTTTTAGGGTCTATAGGATTTTCACCACAAACTTTTTCTAACAGGATTTTAATCTTTTTGAATTTGTCATTCTCTTGATTAAATTCTTGTTCAGTTTTACATTCTTCAATGATATCCTTCCCCCCTCTAATAAGTTGATTTTGTTAGAGCTAATTGGGATAGGTGCCGGTTTTTGAATCTTGGAATTCTTTCTTATAGATTCCAGAAAACCAGGTTGAGCTAAAGAAATAGCTTTTCTTATTTTTCCAATAATCACGGGTTGATTATCAAGGGTAAAAATAATTCTGTCTGTGAATTGTGTGAAAGGTCCATACAATTGATAGAAGTTATTACCAAGAACAAGGTCCATACCATTTTCTTGTTGGTAAATCGTAGGAATGTGAAATACTTCACCTGTGATTCTTATATTAAGATTCTTACAAACCTTAGAAACTTGTAACGTTTCTTTATTTGCAATTGTTAGTCTTATGATATTGGGTGCATTTTCCCAATGTTCATTTGGTATAACAAATTTTGATGCTAGACAAAGACTAGCTCCTTCTACATAACAGTGTAGATTCATCTGCTTATATCCAGAGAACTTTAATTGTCCATTGATATAAATGGAGTTTTGATTAGTAATGTTTCTAGTCATTACTAATTCTTCATCAATCCAGGGTTCTTCCTGAATGGTTAAATTAGTCTGTATCCTCCGAATTATATTCATCGGGTGAATAATGATATTCATCGGAGGAACATTCAGAGACTAAATATTCAGAGACTTCATCAAAGATATAAACTTCTCTCAGAGGTTCATATATATCTTCTATAGGTTGAAACCCAATTCAATAATTTCCTCTATGCGTTTAGCCTTATGAGGATATTGTTGCTTATTGGGACATCCATTTGCGTAATGACCCTCAATATCCTCATAAGGCTAAACGCATAGAGGAAATTATTGAATTGGGTTTCGAACCTATAGAAGATATATATTGCGTAATGACCCTCAATATTGCAGATCCAACATCTACAATTTTTCTTGCCTTTAGGGCAAAATTCCTTTTTATTAGTATTTTCATGTCTCTTGTCAGATTTCTGACGTGGCTTGAAATACTTACCGGGTGTGAACCGTTTATTTTTTGTTTTATAAGAGAATTTTTTCTTCTTATAATGCGTTTTAAAATTATCCTTAGTGTAAGTTTTTTGTGGTTATTAACCATATTCTGTTGGTGCTTCCATAATGTTTTCACAGCATTTTTTTTATTGAATTTCTTCAATCTTTTTTGTTGTTTAGATAGATCACAAATTTTTGTGAGTTCTTCTTTAACAATTCTATTGGCGTAGCCAAGACTGTTTATTGCTACCCCGATAGCTTCATCTTCAAACCTTTGAGGGATTTTTCTCTACAATAGGGATTTTGGTCAAATATTGTTTATAAATCCTACAAACTCAGTGCTAGGAAGTTTATAAAGATTTGTTTCAAAATCACTTGTGAAGGTGTCTAAGAAACATATATCACATAATTGTAATGTGATAAGGCGATTTCTAGCCTTTTCTTGCTGTTTAAGAATCTCGTTGCCTTTATCAGTCGTATAATTGATTCCTATAAACATAGTATAGAAGCCATAAATGATCCCTCTAAAGATGTTTTCTGTTGAAAATTCAGTCCATTTTGTATTTTTTTACAAAGGATTGAACTATTCCAGCAGTTCTATGTTCTACTAAGAGGAGTATGTTATTGATTGTTCCATAAGCCTCTTTGTTGGTTTGAATAATCTAACTTAACTCTGTTGCCCATTCATCTATGAGCCTTTTTCTATTTGTACTTCCATCAATGTTGAGGATAGGAGTTCTAAAATCCTTCGGTTCTCCTGGAACTTTATGGGATCAAGGGCTTTAGCCCGAAAATGCAGGTTATTTGGCTACTATTGGCCTAAGATGCAACAGGATGCAGAGGAGTTAGTCTTGGCATACAGGTCATGTCAGGTTCATGGTAACCTCTCCCATCAGCCACCTGAAAATTTAACTCCAGTTATCTCGGCCTGGCCCTTTGATCAATGGGGTGTAGATTTAGTAGGACCACTGCCAACAGCACTAGGAAGTTACAAATTCCTAGTCGTGGCCGTTGATTATTTCACTAAATGGGTAGAGGCTGAACCATTAACCACTATCACGGCCAAACAAATCCAAAAATTCTTGTTGAAGAACCTGGTATGTAGAAATGGGATACCAAAGACCATAATTTCAGACAATGGTACTCAATTCGAGGATAGTGGAGTTAAGGAATGGTGTACAGATTTGGGCATAACACAGCATTTCACCTCTGTTGGTCATCCACAAGCCAACAGACAGGTGGAACAAACTAACAGGCAGATCAAACTTGGCTTAAAGAAAAAGTTGGAACAAGAAGGAAAGCATTGGGTAGAACACCTACCAAATATTCTCTGGGCCTACAGGACTACCCAAATATGTCAACACGTGAAACTCCATTCTCCCTGGCATATGGATGTGAAGCTGTTATTCCAGCAGAAATTGGTTTGCCATCCCCCAGAACGACACTGCATGATGATCAAGTCCATGAAGAGGAAATAAGGCAGGCTAAAGATGAGCTGGAGGAGAAAAGGGATATTGCTTTGATCCGAATGGCTAATTATAAGCAACAGGTATCCCAATATTATAATCCCAAAGTGAAACATTGTTACTTTAAGGTTGGTGATCTGGTCTTACGCAAAAACGAAGTCAGCAGGCAAGAACCAAGTGGAAAGCTGAGTCCTAACTAGGAGGGACCTTATCATATCATCAATGTACACGGGAAGGGAGCATACCAATTGGCTGATAGTAAAGGGAAAACCATTCCTAGAAGTTGGAATGCAGTTAATCTGAAGAAATTTTATGTTTAAGGCAAGTGATTATCGTTTTATTCTACAAGTCTATTATGCATTATGAACTATTTTGAACTTTTGAAATGTGTTAAACTCTTCAAAAGAGTATGTTTTTAAGTCTGGAAAATCAGACCGCTTTAAGACCTCAGGTCAGGTCGTTAATTTTTAGACCTCAAGTCAGGTCGGTTGACTCTTAAAAAGAGATAATTCATTAAGTCTGAAAAATCAGACCGCTTTAAGACCTCAGGTCATGTCGTCAATTTTTAGACCTCGTGTCAGGTCGGTAACTCTTAAAAAGAGAAAATTCATTAAGTCCGAAAAATCAGACCGCTTTAAGGCCTCATGTCGTCGTTAATTCTCGGACCTCAGGTCAGGTCGGTAACTCTTAAAAAGAGAAAATTCATTAAGTCCGAAAAATCAGACCGCATTAAGACCTCGTGTCAGGTCGTTATTCTCGGACCTCGGGTCAGTCGATAATTCCCAAAAAGAGAAAATTCGTTAAGTCTGGAACATCGGACCGGTTTACTACCTCAAGTCAGGTCGTCAACCATTAGACCTCGTGTCAGGTCAATATCCAAATCTGTTAAAACCATAGTATGACGTATGTTGCATAGACAGGTCACACGTCACACTGGGGGAGCAAAGGATAAATGAGAAACACAGTATAAGGCATAAAGGCAAACACATGTTGTAGAAATTGTGCAAAACATGTTGAAGAAATTGTGCAAATGGTGCCAGAGGCACTAAAATTCCAAAAACTCCCATATGGAGACAGCAAAATGACAATTTTTGAGGACAATAACAGCAAAAATTATAATATTTGAAGTCAGAATTGAAAGAGAGGACAAGTTAAATATTCTCATTTTGAACTGGGGGGAACTTGAGATTGAGATGATCAGCCAGTTTGAGCAGGTGGAGGATTTTTGCCATATTTGGAGACCAAATCCACTCAATCTATAAATTCTTTGAATCTGGCCTTATAAGTCTGGGACCCATCTTTTCTGTTCCAACCCGAGTGATGAAGTTTGGCAGCATCAACGGCAAGACCTGTTTCTATCATATCCTCAATGGCTGAGGAGTACCCAAACTAGATAACTGGAGCGAATAGCATCTTGATATTATTGGCTAGCTCATCAAACCTTCTGTAATCAGCAAGGGCTTTAGCAATGTGCTTAGGAAGCTTGCTTTTCAAATCGTCTCTTTCCACTTCCAGAGTGGCCATCATCTTCTCCAGCTCGGATTTGATTTGATTAGCAGTAGTAGTGTGGGTTTGGAACTCAGTGGTCTTGGCCTTCAGTTCATCAGATAAGGCCATTTTCTCAGCTGCGGAAATGTTCAACAAATCTTCATATTTGGCCTTCCATTCAGATAAAGATCTGGACAGGTCCTCTTCAACTTTTCCAGAATTTTTCAGTCTGGACAAGATCTCTCTACCCAGTTTGGTGCCCTAAAAAGGAATGTGGGGAGCGAAGTCAGCATATAATATCAAAAGAAAAAAGAATAGAGTACTACCCTTAGGAGAGGATTCTTAGAAATTTTGACAAGTCTTGATTGGACCACTCTTTCCAATCATATCCCTTGAGCACGCTCAGAAGCCTCAGCATCTTCGTCAACCTGATCCTGAGATCTGATACGCTTTGAAGAACGTCTAGTCTCAGCTGTGGTCTCTATTGGAGCAATACGGGGGACCATCTGAAAATCATTGGTTTCCTTAGAGTCACCATCAGCATGATCTGTCTCGATCGAAGGCTCAGTTTGATGACTGCCAATAGGGTTAGAAGTCTGATCAGGCACATTTGGGTTGACAACGGGATCGGATGCATCCTGACCTCTGGGAGGTGAAGCATCATCAGCTATCTGGATGATAACAGTGAAACTCACCACTGCAAATATTAACAAGTAATTAGAAGCAAGCCTCAGAGGAGAAACATAAACATTCAAAGTAAAAAATCCTACTTATATTGTATCTTTCTTCCGAACTCAAGATAAGGTTCTGGACCAGCAGTTTCCAGATGAGCAGCATCGATTAAATTGGAACTGTAATGTCTCAGACCCAGATATATAGTGGATCCTCTGATGTCATTTAACAACTTCTTGTCTAGTTTGCTCTACAACACATCGCTATTCTTAGTCGAAGTGTTCCACTTACCTAAATCCCTAGCAGTATGGTGCCTAATGAAGAAGAAATGTTTTTTTCCAATCGGAGAACGATTGGTTAGTTTTCTTAATCAGAGGTACACTACTCAAACTATCGTTTCTTCTACAAAAGCAGTACCATCCAGGAATTTTCTTAACCTGCTTACATTGATAGAAAGTTCTAAAAAGTAACAAAGTGAAAGGGGTGACAAAACACCTACACCAAATCAAGAAACCTGTAATGGCTCTTATACTATTGGGGACTATCTGACCGAGTCCTAAATCATAATACCGGAGTATTTCCAGAAAAACGGGAGGAAGAGGAAATCTGAGACCGCAGTCAAACCGTTCTTTATAGACATCGCAATATCCGGCAGGAGGAGCAGCAACACTTTTTCCGGACGCAGTCGAATGGGGGCATAAACATTCTTGTTTAGACCTTACCTGTCACAGATGTCCGTGATATCGTAATCCTTCAATTTGGAGTCGATTGCATGACAGGCCATCATCTTTCTCGTCTCGTAGGTCCTCCTTAATGCTCTTATAGGTACAGACAACCCGTAAATGTTGCACTCAATCGGGGGTGACTCAATAAAGTCCGGAACAATAGAGGCAATCGGATGAGGAGGAAGAATAGAAAAAGGGGATTCTCACCAGGATTAGATATATCAGTCTGGTCTGGATTCATAAGGAATAAAAGAAAGTCGCACAGGAAGAGGAAAGACGTACTTGATAATCGAAGAAGAAAATCCGGCAGATCTGACGTCCTTGGCTATAAATAATGATGGAGGCTTATAGGGGTTAATGGATTTAATAGCCTTCACTCAAGAGATGGAACGTTTCGACTACACACCCATTTGAAAAGACAACCACGTGCAATTATGGTGGCGTTCGAGATAACCGAGGCAACAGTGGATATGATACCTGTTTGATACACGTGGAAAACCCTTAAACTTCAGATCTTAGTCCATTTAAAAGGCTAGGCCATATCGATTAAGATCTGGGGGGCTTTGATTGGGGGTGATCCGGATCTGCCCACGTGTCAAGTGTATATTGGACGGACCAGCAGAACAGGACGTTGGTATATCCGACCTGGAAGTCAAGACGACCATATAGACCAGGCGACCTGAAAAGATCTTGGGTCAGTCCTGGGTGGGGGCCAACCTCCAGGAGACTTCTCAACCAAAAACCAGTCTAGATCAAGATCGGACCAGGGCAGGTCCCTGGTCGGATGAAGCAGATGGATCGGACCAGGGCAGGTCCCTGACCAGAAGTAGCAGATCGGAGACATGCGCATCCGGAAGAAAGAGCAATTATATGCAACGTGAGACGTGGGTGGATTACATAACCACCCATCAACTCCATTATGACGGATAACCGCTTGAACTACGGTTGGACTTGATTCCAAATATATATTTGGATATGTAGGCAGCTTATTTCTCTAAGTTCAGTCCATACATATCAACAACTACTCTTTGCTTGATCCTAGAGCAAGAAAGACCAAACAGTTTATCCGCTTTCATTCTAAGTTCGATCATGGAGGTATAAAGTGATTCCCTTGAAGTACTGTCTATATTATAAAGCCATTACAGCTTACTTTTTACAAATGTTGTCAATCTCCTTCTTGTTACTTAAGAGCAATCGTAATGGTTGCCACTATTTTCACCTCTAACCTGACAAAGGATAGACGACATGTCATTTTAAGAGTGGATGAATCATTTTTTGTGGAACAAATTTATTGAAAAGATGTGGTAATGTTTCACACCCTGCTTCCGGATACCGAGTCCTCATCTGGAAAAAAAACGTTCGCCTCGTACAATATCAAATAAATTCAATATTATACGTAATTCTCTTCTACATCGTATCGAGTTTAGCAAAACGGAAGCTAAAAAGACTCGGGTTTAAACATGAATGCTACTAGAATGGAAAGTCCAGCGTACTAAAGATAGAAAGTTTAACTTACAACAACGAAACGCAAAAGTCTTACAAGTACGAAGTCTTAAAAGAAAGGAGACAACAAGCTTTTCTTACAAACATGAAATAAAAGTACAACATAGACTTGAACAATGTTTATGAAAAAAGTAGAATAAAGCATCATCAAGGCATCATCATCATCATCGTCATCACGTATCATCCTCAACATGCTCATGGTCAATCTGTTTGTCTTCTCACCCCACAACTCATACAAAACAAACATGCAAGTGAGGTAAGTACATAGGTACTTAATAAAGAGAAAGAAGCTAATGACTAGTCAAGTTTTTGACAACAAAAAGGTTCTTTTTATTAGATTTGGTTATCTTCATGAGACCGACTCAACTCTAGGGTTCACTTCATGCTCATCAACATGTCGTCACTATTGGTTTCTAGCTTAGCTTATCTTTGTTACATCAGGATTCAAGGGCACTACGGATGGTGTTACTCACCACGAAGTATGTGGGTTCAACCTATTGGTAGATGTATTCAGTTTTTCTATAGTCAATACTGTGATGACTATTGGTTAAAGCATAACTTATTAAGTAAGTTACACTAAAAGGTTTATCACCTTCATTCATCGGATCTTCTCTTTCAGAGTGATGTATAAGTGATAAGGCTTTATCTAAATTTTTGCTATGTATACTAAGCCCAAACTTAGGATAAACTTCAAATATAAATTTATTGTAGGCTAGGTTACCTTTTTCTGCACCTAGAACACAATATTTTCTATTGTTAATCCTATTATCGATTAACACAAGTTTAATAGGCGTATTTATGCCTTCTTGAAATTGAGATTTTATACAAAATTTAATGGCTCCAAGATGGACCATACTAATTGTAGATCTATGTTCTTCTTTTATTTTAAGAAGATTTTTATTTATCTCTTGTTGGGTAGTAAGAGGTAAATATACTTCTCCTCCGACATCCTTAGTGTCTACAGAGAACTCTCGAGTACTAACAAAATAATAAATTTTGTTATCTCTTTTAAAGACACCGCTTATAAAGCTAGGCATTCTAAAGATGTTTTCTTTTTTAAGCTCCAGTTTAGAAGCTTTAATCTTAGATAATAATTCTTGCTGAATTATTACATTAGCATTGAATCCAGTAGACGATTCATGTCGGACGAGTTGACACTCGTGACTTTCTGATTCTTCATCAGAATTATTTGGACTTAATGGACCGGGGTCCATTTTTAGTTTTCTCCCTAAGGATTTAAACAAGGCTCCGATACCAAGATTTTTAGTTACATACGAGGGTATGTATTCTGCGGAATAACTTAACGGGGTGTACCTTTGATTTATGAAACTATAATGAAGATGGCACCATCAAATGTACAGCTCCTTCCTGTGTATGATCATTTCTTTTGAATCGTCTAAATTCTATCAAAACAATTCCTCCTTCTCCATATCCCCTAGACTTTCCCCTGCTCCCACACCAATAGGAACGCCTATGGACACTTTCCCTAATGGCCTCCTGCCTGGGGGTACTCTTCCGACGACGCTTCAGCTACTTCAGGTCCTCAGAACAATTGAATCATGTGATATGTAGAAATTGGATTTGTAGAGACAAATTTTATTCAAAACAAACATATTTACATACACAATAGAAACTAATACATATCTATGATGGTGTTGCCATCTCCATTATAGGAGAGGACTACTCACTCATCATAATGCTTTAGGATTATTATGAAAGGATGCAAACTATGATATGCATAAAATTCGAGATATCTACCAATGCTAGAACTTCGTCATTTTATAGAGTAATGAAGGAAGGATCCGAATAATTCACAAGCGAATATTCGTTTACATTCGTCATTGCTGACGTAAAAGGAAAGCTAAAAGTTAAATGTATTTGTCGATTATGCTTGTTGGCCGACAAACTTTTTCTTTTTTGCTTTTACTTTATTCTCCACCGAGAATTTTTTGTCCACTGACTTTATATCATTGCACCTGACATAAGTTCTTACATATTATCCACTAGCTGTTGTTGAGGTGGATGCTTCTAACGTTGGTGCTGACACTTCGTCATCATATGCTGATGTTGATTCATTCTTGTGATCTCCATCAATAACATTTGTCTGTTGTATCTTTTTATTGCAATAGGAGCATAGATACTTAGTTTTTACCTTGTCAAAGGCTCTTCTTGAAGAGAGTTTGAGAATGTGATAAACACAAGAGTAAACTTCAACTTAGTTTATTCATTGATATGAGAGGTGTATAAATAGATACAATTGAGAGAGACTAGCACTAGCTTGGGCGGCCACTTGAGTATGTAGATGTGGGCGGCAAGCATGCAAAAGTAAAAGTAAAAGCTATGTCTATGACATATTAATTGTGTCTATGACATAAAGTAAACTAGAGTTTGACATATTAATTGTTTATATGTATCACAATTAATATGTCTTTTATAATTAAATAAAGTGTACAAAAAATATTATGCACGAAATCCTAAGACTCAGCAATCAGCTGAGCACCCTGCTGAAGCCTCAACAGGCTGAGTCTGCTGAGTAATATTTCCACACCCCCCCTCAAACTGGGCTGTATATGTTGATGCAGCCAAGTTTGCTACTTAGTCTGCTGAACATAAGAGGTGGAATAGCCTTGGTAAGAATATCAAGATTCTGATCTGCCGAGGAACATATTGGAGTTGAATAATCTTGGCATCAATCTTCTCCTTCAGAAAGTGTCTGTCAATGTCCACATGCTTGGTTTTATCATGATGGACTGGATCTTCCGCCATGCATAAGGCTGAATTATTATCACAACAGAGTGTGATAGGTTGCTGATACGGTTGCTGAAGTTCAGTCAGGACTCTTTTAGCCATAGAGCTTCACAAATGCCAAGTACAAGTGCCCTTAGTTCAGCTTCAGCACTGCTTCTTGACACAGTAGGTTGTTTCTTGCTCCTCCAAGTAACCAGGTTCCCCCATATATATGAGCAATAGCCTGTGGTAGACCTCCTGTCAATGTGACATCCAGCCCAATCAGCATCGGTGTAGACCTTGATTGATCTATCGGAGACTTGGTGAAGTGCGAGCCTTGGCCAGGAGTGGATTTTAAATACCTCAGTATCCTATTCATTGCATCCCAATGTTGCTCAAGAGGGCAATGCATGAATTGACTGACCAGACTGACCCCATATGCAATATCAGGTCTTGTGTGAGAAAGGTATATGAGTTTGCCAACTAGCCTTTGATATTGTTCTTTCCTGACAGCAATGTCACCATGCAGTAGGGTATGACTGGGGTCTACTGGAGATACTGAAGGTTTGCATCCCAGCATGCCGGTTTCCTTCAGTAGGTCCAGGACATACTTCCTTTGGGAGACCGAAATGCCATTGGTGTTTCTAGCTACTTCCATACCAAGAAAGTACTTGAGGTAGCCCAGATCTTTAACTTGGAACACCTTTGCCAAGAGAGTCTTCAAGTTCCGGATTTCAGGAGAGTCTTCCCCAGTAAGGATGATATCATCCACATATACAATTAGAATGGACCTCCTCCGGTTGGTTGTCTTGACAAACATGGTGTGATCGAGTTGCATTGATGATATCCAACAGCTTTAACCACAGTAGTGAGTTTTCCAAACCAGGCTCTTGGGGATTGCTTCAGGCCATATAGAGATTTCCCGAGTTTGCATACCTTGCCCTGAGTGTTGGGATTGACAAAACCAGGAGGTACATTCATATAGACTTCCTCAGTGAGATCACCATTGAGAAAAGCATTTTTGATATCCAATTGGTGTAGAGGCCAGTCCAGTTGGACAGCTAGAGAGAGCAGAACCCTGACAGTGTTGAGTTTTGCCACTGGTGCAAAAGTTTCCTTATAGTCAATACCATAAGTTTGAGTGAATCCCCTTGCTACCAGTCTGGCTTTGTACTTGTCAATTGTACCATCAACATTGTATTTAATAGTGAATAACCATCTGCAGCTAACTGTCTTCTTGCCTTTGGGAAGAGTTGTGAGGTCCCAAGTATGATTATCCAGGAGAGCAGTCATCTCAGTTTTAACAGCAGCCTTCCACTTATCATTTTGAAGGGCCTCCTGAATATTTCTAGGGATAGAGTGAGAATCCAGGTCCTGTGTAAACATGGCAAAGACAGGAGACAATCGATCATAAGATAAATAAGTATGAATAGAATGATCAGTGCATGATCTTTTTCCTTTCCTTAGAGCAATAGGTTTGTCATCAATGTCAGTAGACTGCTGAGGATCTGCAGATTGCTGAGTGTCAGCGGGCTCAGGGTCAGCAGGCTCGAGTCGGTTGGTTGCTGGGGATCAGTGAGGCTGCTGTGAGTCAAGAGGATACTGGGGTTCAGTCTGCTGATGATCAGTGAGGTTGCTGAGGGTTAAGAGTTTGCTGAAGGAAGGGGTTTAGGTCAATTTCTATCAGGTTTCCGTCAGTGATCGCCTCAGTGGACTTGTTGTAGTAGGGAGTCCTTTCAAAAAATTTTACATCCATAGAATTGTAAAATCTTTTTTCGGAAGGAGAGTAGCACTTGTAACCTTTCTTGTCCTTTGCATATCCTAGGAATATGCACTTGTGAGCTTTGGGATCAAGTTTGCTTCTGTGTTGGGCATGGATATAGACAAACACAGGACACCCAAAGATTTTTGGAGGTAATTGGGAAATAAGATGGGGGCAGGAGTGTGTGTCCAGAAGGGTTTTGATAGGAGTTTTGAAGCCTAGTACCCTGCTGGGAAGTCTGTTGATTAAGTATGTGGAAGTCAATATGGCTTCACCCCACATATATTTTGGAACATTTGTGGTAAACATAATAGACCTAGCCATTTCAAGCAGATGCATGTTCTTTCTCTCAGGAACCCCATTTTGCTGAGGGGTTTCAACACAACTACTGATATGGACAATCCCTTTATCCATCAAGAAATTACTGAGATGAGACTCATAATATTCAAGAGCATTGTCGGTCTTCAAGATTTTGATCTTAGTGTCAAACCGAGTGGAGACCATGTTGTAAAATTCTTGAAAGATGGGTCCAACTTCAGACTTATCCTTCATTAAAAATAACCAAGTGGTTCCGGTGTGGTCATCTATGAAGGTAACAAACCACCTCTTTCCTGTTATGCTTTTTACTCTTGAGGGTCCCCATACGTCACTGTGAATTAAGGTGAATGGTGTGGATGGTAAGTAAGGTAATTTTGCATACATAGATTTGGTGAGTTTAGCAACCGACAAATATCACATTGAAGATCATTCAAATTACAACCTTTAAACAATTCAGGATCTATAGACTTTAAATAACTAAAGCTGGGATGTCCTAGTCTATAATGCCATAACATGATATTGTCTAGGTTTTGAGTGCAGGCTGCTGAGGCAGATTCAGTCTTCAGTCTTCTGCAGGGTTGACCACAAACAGACCTGAGCAAGGTTTAGCAGTCCCAATCACTGCCTTTGAGGAATGATCCTGGAATGTGCACTGATTCTCATTAAAAACAACAGTCCAGTTCAAATCTTTAGTAAGTTTACTGACAGATATGAGATTGCAATCTAATTTTGGAACAAATAGGACATTCTGCAGGCATATCTTATTAGTAAGCTGCACCTGACCAGAACCTTTTGCACTAGAGATAGATCCATCAGCAGTCTTAATATTGTGAATTTGGGGACATGGTTTAAGTTGAGTAATGAGATTTTTATTACCAGTCATATGGGAAGAGGCCCCAGAGTCAACAATCCAGGTTTCATTACTAATAGATGAGTAGAATTTACCTGTACTGGCATGAGAGGCTATGTCAGTAGAGTGACTACCTCCCTTTTGTTGAGTTAGAAAGGCTTTGAATGCAGCAAGCTGAGCATTCAACCTGTTGTCATCTTCTTCCTCACTTATGTGTCTGCCCTGACTTTCCTTGGCAGGTCTGGAGGACTTGGAGGAGTTAGGCTTGCCATGTAGCTTCCAGCAAGTGTCCTTGGTGTGATTAGTGCGTTTGCAGTGGTCACAGAACAGCTTCCCAGTTTTATCAGCAGGCTTCCTGTAAGCCTCAGTAGCCTCAGCAGGGTTCTGACAGTCAGCAGGGTGGCACTTTCAGTAGGGTTGTCAGCAGGTGGGTTCAGAAGCATCACTTTCCTTCTGCTTTCCTCATGTTTGACCTCAGCAAACATGGATTTGAGATTTGGAAGAGGTTTAGTAGCAAGAATTCTACCTCGACATCATCAAGAGTAGGATTCAGTCCAGTAAGGAATTTGAATACTCTCTTTTTCTCGATGATGTCTTTAAAGAGTGCAGCATCTTTAACATCATTCCAGGGGTGAGTTTCCAACATATCTAGGTGTTGCCATGCCTTAGATAGTTGATTAAAGTATTGAGTTACAGACATATCCCCTTGTCTGCAATTTTGAATCTGAGCTTGAGTTCATAGACTTGGATGTATTGTCCTTTTTGAGTAAAGGTCTCGGCATTGTCCCAGATTTCCTTAGCAGTGTCATACATCATGAAGTTCTCACCGATCTCTTTTGTCATAGACCTCGTGAGGATGGTCATGACTTGGTTATTTTCTGTGTCCCATGCTTCAAACTTGGGGTCAGTTTCAGCAGGGCAGGTTTGGAACCAGACAGATATCCCATCTTGCCTCGGCCGGAGATATACATTTTCATAGACCTTGACCATAGCAAGTAATTGTTACCATCAAGTTTATGATTTGTAAAAGAAGAGTGTTCAGTTATCCCAGTCTGCTGAGGCAGCTGTGAGTCTACTGAAGAAGATGAAACATCAGATAATGTTGACATTTTTCTAAAAAAAAAGAACTGAGTTTTGCAGCGGATTTTTAGAACTCAGTAAGGCTCCGATACCATGAAGAGAGTTTGAGAATGTGATAAACACAAGAGTAAACTTCAACTTAGTTTATTCATTGATATGAGAGGTGTATAAATAGATACAATTGAGAGAGACTAGCACTAGCTTGGGCGGCCACTTGAGTATGTAGATGTGGGCGGCAAGCATGCAAAAGTAAAAGTAAAAGTAAAAGCTATGTCTATGACATATTAATTGTGTCTATGACATAAAGTAAACTAGAGTTTGACATATTAATTGTTTATATGTATCACAATTAATATGTCTTTTATAATTAAATAAAGTGTACAAAAAATATTATGCACGAAATCCTAAGACTCAGCAATCTGCTGAGCACCCTGCTGAAGCCTCAGCAGGCTGAGTCTGCTGAGTAATATTTCCACACTTCTTAATGTAGAACAAAGTCTTCATTATGGATTGTCATCACCCGTCCACTACGGAATTTTTTTCATATTGAAGAAGTGATTTTATATCTTCAATAGTGATTTGCTTCAATGTTTTGGAAATTACCAAAGTATGATGATCTTGATAATTAACCTTAATTTGTGAATCATCACGTATTTTTAACAATTGATCAACTAATTGACCAAATCGTTGAACATTAATCTGCTCAAAATTACTGGATGTGAGTTCCATTGTTCTTGAAGATGTATAATCAAGTTTTTCTTTGGATATTCAAATTTCGATTAAGTGATATGATGGTTGAAACATACCATCTTTCCACACTGGTAAAGTGCTGTTGATTTTGAGGAAGATTAAATGATCGGCTTCCTTAATTACCTTTGTTTTAAAGACCTTGATGGCCTTTTTGATGTTTTCTGGTAATAGATTTATTTCCGGAAGATTTTGGCTGGGATAAATTAGTTTTACCATCCCAAACATGAATGCCTCATTGACTGAACTGGGTTTAGCTCCTTCAATAAAGTTATATAGACTCGAATCCTGTCTATCGGTTGTAAATAAATTTTCTGTTAAGAAATGATCTTCATTTGCCGTTCTAGCATATTTGAAGAGTTGGTTGAATCTTTCTTCATTGAGCATAAATTGCTGTTGTTTCTCTACTGGTTTTATGGTAGATATTCTTCCAAGCGAAACCATTTGTGTTGGCTTCTTTTCTCATCGACCGATTTCTTTGAATGTTGCTTTTAAGCAATCTGCGCTTGACAGCTTAGGAGGTGTTGTCAAGTGTTGTCGTGCAAAGATTTCTCTTGCAACTTTTGCCTCGGTGAGTGTACTAAATTTTTTATGTTGCACTCCTGAAATTCCTTCTACTGCATGTTTTGCGGCTTCCTAGACGGTGTATATACCTGCATATGGTCCATTAAAAACCACATAATAATATTTTGGTCATGAAACGACCGAATCAATGGGTGTTGATACTGAAGTGTGACCTTCAGATTTATTAGGATTTTGAATATCCTTTGTATTGGGTCTAAATCCATTGATTAAATCCGAGGGTTTAACCAATTTGTTAGATGTCCGTACATCTGTTACATCTTTTTCCAAGATTCTAGGAATCAACGGATTTGATGATTCTTTACAGGTTACCGTTTGACCCGGAATAACCGATATTTCGCTACTATTGCTAGAGCAAGGAATATCAATTTCCTTTTGTTGCTTATTGGATTCTTCCAATAGGATTATATGATATCTTTTGACCTTGAGCTCCAAGACCATTGTTGCTTCTTGCAACTTTAATTTCTGCAATTCATCCATTGTTGCGTCAAATGATTCCTGGTTTTAACCTATATATTCACGGGTTAGAAAATCAGCAAATATATTTTTACTACCTGCGATATGTTCGATCTCAAAGCAGTATCTTGATAGCCACATCTGCCATCTAACAAGTCTTCCTTGTTTGTTGTCACCTTTAATATTGGTGTTTAGAAAATATGTGAAGTTTTTATTATCAGTCCTAATTAAGAACTTAATAGGAGTGAGATAAGCACTAAACTTCTTAATGACTCGAATTATAGCTAATAATTCTTTCTCACTACTATGATAATTTCTCTCTGCATTTTTGAAACTGCCTCAAGTATATCTACTGATTAACTCTTGTCCGGAGTTTTTTGCTTTGAGGATTCCTCCCCAATACTCATCTGATGCATCGGTTTCAATGATCGGTTTATCATCTGTTAAAAGATGATATAGCTTTGGAAAGCTGGTTAAATTCTTTTTAACCTTCTTTACATAGGTTGTATCAATCTCTGTCCATTCCCAAAGTGTATTGTCTTTGAGTTTGACCTGTAAAGGTTTCCTTATTTCAGCAAGTTTAGGGAGATAACTCTCAAAGATATGTTAATATTCCTAAAAATATTTGTAAATGTTTTTTATTTTCGATCTTATCTGGAAACTTATGAATGTGTTCCAGGATATGATTCTGAGGTCGATGTAGACCTTGGTCGATCTCTAATCCAAGGAAATTAATCTTGGTCTTAAAGAGTTGTGTTTTCTTTAATGAAAGGATTATTCCTCGCATTTTTTGAGTACTAATGCAACGTGCATATAGTTCTCTTTCTCTGTGTTGCTGAAGACTAGTATGTCATCAATATAAACACATAAGAATTTTTCAAAAGATCTAAATGCGTTTTGCATATGCCTTTGAAATATAGATGGAGCTTGTTTAACCCAAACGCTAAAAAATTCCATTGATAATGCCCTTGGGGACATGTAAAAGCGGTTAATAATTGTGATTCATTATCTAACAATACCTGCCAGAATCCCGATTTACAATCAAACTACTAAAGATTGTCTTTCCTATAATAAGAGTTAAGAGTTCATCTTTATTTGGGAGGATATGACTATCACCTATTGTTGCCGTGTTAATGGCTTTATAGTTGACGATCATCCTCTTTTTTCCTCTTCTTTTCTCAACTTCGTTTTCAACTAAAAATGCTGGAGACATGTGAGGTGATTTACTAGGCTTAATGATTTTTAAGTCTAATAACTCTTGAATTTGCTTACCAAATTCTTCTCTGTCCAATGGACTATAGATCATGGGATTCACCATGACTATTGTCTTTGGTCTATAAGTATTATGGTTGCAGTCATCCATTTTTTAGACTTTTAGGGTCTATAGGATTTTCACCACAAACTTTTTCTAACAGGATTTTAATCTTTTTGAATTTGTCATTCTCTTGATTAAATTCTTGTTCGGTTTTACATTCTTCAATGATATCCTTCCCCCCTCTAATAAGTTGATTTTGTTAGAGCTAATTGGGATAGGTGCCGGTTTTTGAATCTTGGAATTCTTTCTTATAGATTCCAGAAAACCAAGTTGAGCTAAAGAAATAGCTTTTCTTATTTTACCAATAATCACGGGTTGATTATCAAGGGTAAAAATAATTCTGTCTGTGAATTGTGTGAAAGGTCCATACAATTGATAGAAGTTATTACCAAGAACAAGGTCCATACCATTTTCTTGTTGGTAAATCGTAGGAATGTGAAATACTTCACCTGTGATTCTTATATTAAGATTCTTACAAACCTTAGAAACTTGTAACGTTTCTTTATTTGCAATTGTTAGTCTTATGATATTGGGTGCATTTTCCCAATGTTCATTTGGTATAACAAATTTTGATGCTAGACAAAGACTAGCTCCTTCTACATAACAGTGTAGATTCATCTGTTTATATCCAGAGAACTTTAATTGTCCATTGATATAAATGGAGTTTTGATTAGTAATGTTTCTAGTCATTACTAATTCTTCATCAATCCAGGGTTCTTCCTGAATGGTTAAATTAGTCTGTATCCTCTGAATTATATTCATCGGGTGAATAATGATATTCATCGGAGGAACATTCAGAGACTAAATATTCAGAGACTTCATCAAAGATATAAACTTCTCTCAGAGGTTCATATATATCTTCTATAGGTTGAAACCCAATTCAATAATTTCCTCTATGCGTTTAGCCTTATGAGGATATTGAGGGTCATTACGCAAATGGATGTCCCAATAAGCAACAATATCCTCATAAGGCTAAACGCATAGAGGAAATTATTGAATTGGGTTTCAACCTATAGAAGATATATATTGCGTAATGACCCTCAATATTGCGGATCCAACATCTACAATTTTTCTTGCCTTTAGGGCAAAATTCCTTTTTATTAGTATTTTCATGTCTCTTGTCGATTTCTGACGTGGCTTGAAATACTTACCGGGTGTGAACCGTTTATTTTTTGTTTTATAAGAGAATTTTTTCTTCTTATAATGCGTTTTAAACTTATCCTTAGTGTAAGTTTTTTGTGGTTATTAACCATATTCTGTTGGTGCTTCCATAATGTTTTCACAGCATTTTTTTTATTGAATTTCTTCAATCTTTTTTGTTGTTTAGATAGATCACAAATTTTTGTGAGTTCTTCTTTAACAATTCTATTGGCGTAGCTAAGACTGCTTATTGCTACCCCGATAGCTTCATCTTCAAACCTTTGAGGATTTTTCTCTACAATAGGGATTTTGGTCAAATATTGTTTATAAATCCTACAAACTCAGTGCTAGGAAGTTTATAAAGATTTGTTTCAAAATCACTTGTGAAGGTGTCTAAGAAACATATATCACATAATTGTAATGTGATAAGGCGATTTCTAGCCTTTTCTTGCTGTTTAAGAATCTCGTTGCCTTTATCAGTCGTATAATTGATTCCTATAAACATAGTATAGAAGCCATAAATGATCCCTCTAAAGATGTTTTCTGTTGAAAATTCAGTCCATTTTGTATTTTTTACAAAGGATTGAACTATTCCAGCAGTTCTATGTTCTACTAAGAGGAGTATGTTATTGATTGTTCCATAAGCCTCTTTGTTGGTTTGAATAATCTAACTTAACTCTGTTGCCCATTCATCTATGAACCTTTTTCTATTTGTACTTCCATCAATGTTGAGGATAGGAGTTCTAAAATCCTTCGGTTCTCCTGGAACTTTATGGGATCAAGGGCTTTAGCCCGAAAATGCAGGTTATTTGGCTACTATTGGCCTAAGATGCAGCAGGATGCAGAGGAGTTAGTCTTGGCATGCAGGTCATGTCAGGTTCATGGTAACCTCTCCCATCAGCCACCTGAAAATTTAACTCCAGTTATCTCGGCCTGGCCCTTTGATCAATGGGGTGTAGATTTAGTAGGACCATCGCCAACAGCACTAGGAAGTTACAAATTCCTAGTCGTGGCCGTTGATTATTTCAATAAATGGGTAGAGGCTGAACCATTAACCACTATCACGGCCAAACAAATCCAAAAATTCTTGTTGAAGAACCTGGTATGTAGAAATGGGATACAAAAGACCATAATTTCAGACAATGGTACTCAATTCGAGGATAGTGGAGTTAAGGAATGGTGTACAGATTTGGGCATAACACAGGATTTCACCTCTGTTGGTCATCCACAAGCCAACAGACAGGTGGAACAAACTAACAGGCAGATCAAACTTGGCTTAAAGAAAAAGTTGGAACAAGAAGGAAAGCATTGGGTAGAACACCTACCAAATATTCTCTGGGCCTACAGGACTACCCAAATATGTCAACACGTGAAACTCCATTCTCCCTGGCATATGGATGTGAAGTTGTTATTCCAGCAGAAATTGGTTTGCCATCCCCGTGAACGACACTGCATGATGATCAAGTCCATGAAGAGGAAATAAGGCAGGCTAAAGATGAGCTGGAGGAGAAAAGGGATATTGCTTTGATCCGAATGGCTAATTATAAGCAACAGGTATCCCAATATTATAATCCCAAAGTGAAACATTGTTACTTTAAGGTTGGTGATCCGGTCTTACGCAAAAACGAAGTCAGCAGGCAAGAACCAAGTGGAAAGTCGAGTCCTAACTAGGAGGGACCTTATCGGATCATCAATGTACACGGGAAGGAGCATACCAATTGGTCGATAGTAAAGGGAAAACCATTCCTAGAAGTTGGAATGCGGTTAATCTGAAGAAATTTTATGTTTAAGGCAAGTGATTATCGTTTTATTCTACAAGTCTATTATGCATTATGAACTATTTTGAACTTTTGAAATGTGTTAAACTCTTCAAAAGAGTATGTTTTTAAGTCCGGAAAATCGATCGCTTTAAGACCTCAGGTCAGGTCGTTAATTTTTAGACCTCAAGTCAGGTCGGTTGACTCTTAAAAAGAGATAATTCATTAAGTCCGAAAAATCGGACCGCTTTAAGACCTCGTGTCATGTCGTCAATTTTTAGACCTCAGGTCAGGTCGGTAACTCTTAAAAAGAGAAAATTCATTAAGTCCGAAAAATCGGACCGCTTTAAGGCCTCATGTCAAGTCGTTAATTCTCGGACCTCGTGTCAGTCGGTAACTCTTAAAAAGAGAAAATTCATTAAGTCCGAAAAATCGGACCGCATTAAGACCTCGTGTCGTCGTTATTCTCAGACCTCGTGTCAGGTCGATAATTCCCAAAAAGAGAAAATTCGTTAAGTCCGGAACATCGGACCGGTTTACTACCTCAAGTCAGGTCGTCAACCATTAGACCTCGTGTCAGGTCAATATCCAAATCTGTTAAAACCATAGTATGACGTATGTTGCATAGACAGGTCACACGTCACACTGGGGGAGCAAAGGATAAATGAGAAACACAGGATAAGGCATAAAGGCAAACACATGTTGTAGAAATTGTGCAAAACATGTTGAAGAAATTGTGCAAATGGTGCCAGAGGCACTAAAATTCCAAAAACTCCCATATGGAGACAAAGAAATGACAATTTTTGAGGACAATAACAGCAAAAATTATAATATTTGAAGTCGAATTGAAAGAGAGGACAAGTTAAATATTCTCATTTTGAACTGGGGGGAACTTGAGATTGAGATGATCAGCCAGTTTGAGCAGGTGGAGGATTTTTGCCATATTTGGAGACCAAATCCACTCAATCTATAAATTCTTTGAATCGGCCTTATAAGTCTGGGACCCATCTTTTCTGTTCCAACCCGAGTGATGAAGTTTGGCAGCATCAACGGCAAGACCTGTTTCTATCACATCCTCAATGGCTGAGGAGTACCCAAACTAGATAATTGGAGCGAATAGCATCTTGATATTATTGGCTAGCTCATCAAACCTTCTGTAATCAGCAAGGGCTTTAGCAATGTGCTTAGGAAGCTTGCTTTTCAAATCGTCTCTTTCCACTTCCAGAGTGGCCATCATCTTCTCCAGCTCGGATTTGATTTGATTAGCAGTAGTAGTGTGGGTTTGGAACTCAGTGGTCTTGGCCTTCAGTTCATCAGATAAGGCCATTTTCTCAGCTGCAGAAATGTTCAACAAATCTTCATATTTGGCCTTCCATTCAGATAAAGATCCGGACAGGTCCTCTTCAAATTTTCCAGAATTTTTCAGTCTGGACAAGATCTCTCTACCCAGTTTGGTGCCCTAAAAAGGAATGTGGGGAGCGAAGTCAGCATATAATATCAAAAGAAAAAAGAATAGAGTACTACCCTTAGGAGAGGATTCTTAGAAATTTTGACAAGTCTTGATTGGACCACTCTTTCCAATCATATCCATTGAGCACGCTCAGAAGCCTCAGCATCTTCGTCAACCTGATCCTGAGATCTGATACGCTTTGAAGAACGTCTAGTCTCAGCTGTGGTCTCTATTGGAGCAATACGGGGGACCATCTGAAAATCATTGGTTTCCTCAGAGTCACCGTCAGCATGATCTGTCTCGATCGAAGGCTCAGTTTGATGACTGCCAATAGGGTTAGAAGTCTGATCAGGCACATTTGGGTTGACAACGGGATCGGATGCATCTAATGGTGAAGTGTTTTGACCATCTAGGATGAATTCATCATTTCTAGGTTATCCCAGAAATATTCTTCTAGTTTTGCGCCTATGCTTATTGGCAAGGCCATCTTAATGCATTTGGATCAGCGCTTGAACCAAGTTCTTCATTTCCCACATTATGATTGGGATAACTGTATTTTCCGTCTTCTGGAAAAGCAGAAGTAGAAATGTTAGAAGGTTCTTCTTCTATTGTGTAGGAAACTTTATGTATTTCCTCATTCATTCCTTTTATGATTTTTGCTGCTAGATATTCTAATTCAGTTCTAGTAGCCAGTCTCGATATTTTATTTTGAATATCTGTTAACTGTTTTAAAACGATCTTAATCTCTTCATGGATAAGATTGACCATTTCATTAATAGTTGTCATACTAGTCATTTTGTTGTCCTAGTCTTATTTTGAGATATCTCTCAAGTTTATCAACCTTACAACTAAGAAGTTGTACTTCTTGATTGGCAAGTCTGTCGATCTTACAACCCAGAGTTCGTATTTCTGTGTTGATTTTTTCTATTACAATCATCAATTCTTGAATATTTTCTTGTAATAGGTCTTGTTTATCATAATAATCCCCCTCTCTAAAAGATTGGAAAATCTATTCCAAATGGTAGGATTTTTTTGATAAATTCTGACTAGGATCTTTACTTAATCCTAAAAAGGATAGTAATTTATATATTCTTAGTAATATACATGCAGATACTTCATTTAAGTTATTGCATAAATGTTGTATTACTTTTATACTAACTTCGTTAGTAGAGAACCAATATTTAGTGTTGGTGTCTCTATTTAAGGATTTTATCCTTAAATTCTGTCCCTTCTTAAGGATATGTGGTGTATTAATTTGAATCTACCAATATTTATTATTCGTGGGAGTTAATTTCCTTGTACCAGAAATTTCCCTTAAAGAGATTTCTTCTTGAAATCCATTTTTTCAGCTATGATATCTAGCTCTTTCGCTTTCAGTGATCAAAAATTGAATTTGATTACCAAATTTAACTGGTCTATCACCGTAACCAGGTTTTTTCTTTTGTAAAGGAATTATTTCCTTTAATCTTTTTTCTGTTTTGAATACTGGATCCATATTAATGGTTCTTATTCCAGCAATCCCAACATTCCCATTTTAAAGGTAATGAAACCTTTAGGGGTTTTCCAGATATTTCCCTTTGAAAGATATCTTTCTAGAATTTACCTTTTTTGCTAAGGAATTTAATCCTTGCTTCTTTCCAGAGTTTCTGGAAACATATAGGATTTTTTATAATATCCATTTATCCACAAAGCTTTTTAAGCGTTTGGGTTGCGGTATCTACTCTTTCAGATATTGACATGAGTAGTTCTTTATCTGATCCCATGGATGCAGATCTTTCCAACAAGTTATTTCTTGTTGTAGGAGTTTTCACAAAGCTCCTTCTGGATGAAGATGCTCCAACAGAGAATCTATCATTTATTGTGGGTGCGTTTTCAGCGCCTAATATACTCTTTCCTTTAGCAATATCAATTTCCCAAGAGTCAGTATTGGAATCTATATCAGAAAAGTCTTTTCTTTTATATTTCCTATTTCTGAAAAAATATCATCTAATTCGATGTATTCAGTTTTTCTATAGTCAATACTGTGATGACTATTGGTTAAAGCATAACTTATTAAGTAAGTTACACTAAAAGGTTTATCACCTTCATTCATCAGATATTCGCTTTCGAAGTGATGTATAAGTGATAAGGCTTTATCTAAATTTTTGCTATGTATACTAAGCCCAAACTTAGGATAAACTGCAAATATAAATTTATTGTTGGCTAGGTTACCTTTTGCTGCACCTAGAACATAATATATTCTATTGTTAATCCTATTATCGATTAACGCAAGTTAAATAGGCATATTTATGCCTTCTTGAAATTGAGATTTTATACAAATTTTTATGGCTCCTAGATGTACCATACTAATTGTAGATCTATGTTCTTCTTTTATTTTAAGAAGATTTTTATTTATCTCTTGTTGGGTAATAAGAGGTAAATATACTTCTCCTCTGACATCTTTAATGTCTACAGAGAATTCTCGAGTACTAACAAAATAATAAATTTTGTTTTCTCGTTTAAAGACGCTGCTTAGAAGACTAGGCATTCTAAAGATTTTTTCATTCTTTAGTTCTTGTTTAGAAGCTTTAATCTTTGATAATAATTCCTGCTGAATTATTATATTAGCATTGAATCCAGTAGATGATTCATTACGAACGAGTTGACACTCGTGATTTTCTGATTCTTCATCAGAATTATTGTTTTGATCCAATGGATCTTTATCCATTATGTAATGGATTTTTACTGTTTCAAGAACCTTTAACAAGGCTCTGATACCAAGTTTTTGGTGGCTCTGCTACCAAGTTTATGGTGGCTCTGCTACCAATTTTCTGACCATGCGGAAAGGGTCTTTACGTAATAAGTCTATGTGGAGTAAAATAATAGACGGCGGAAAAAGGGAAGTTTCTTGATATTGGAAAAAGATGTAATAGATGTACAGACATCTAAAAAATTGGTTAAACCTACAGATTTGATCTACGGTTTTAGACCAAATACTCAGGACATATCAGGTCTTGGTACAACTTCAGTGCAAACTGAAGAGGCAATTCCAATGCCAAATAATAATAATTATTATGTTGTTTATAATGGTCCTCATGCAGGTATCTATACAACATGGGAAGTTGCAAAAAAAGCAACAAAAGGAATCTCTGGTGTAAGACACAAGAGTTTTAAATCGCTTATAGCGGCAAAGGTTGCAGGTGACATTTATGCCAAGGCAAATAACACACCTCCACCAAATAGTCAATACTGTGATGACTATTGGTTAATGCATAACTTATTAAGTAAGTCACACTAAAAGGTTTATCACCTTCATTCATCAGATCTTCTCTTTCGAAGTGATGTATTAGTATAATGCTTTATCTAAGTTTTTACTATGTATACTAAGACCAAAATTAGGATATACGGCAAATATAAATTTATTGTAGGCTAGGTTACCTTTTGCTGCACCTAGTACACAATCTTTTCTATTGTTAATTCTATTATCAATTAACGCTAATTTTAGAGGCGTATTAATGCCTTCTTGAAATTGAGATTTTATACAAATCTTTATGGCTCATAGATGAACCATACTAATCGTAGATCTATGTTCTTCTTTAATTTTAAGAAGATTTTTATTTACCTCTTGTTGGGTAATAAGACGTAAATATACTTCTCCTCTGACATCTTTAGTGTCTATAGAGAATTCTCGAGTACTAACAAAATAATAAATTTTGTTTTCTCGTTTAAAGACGCTGCTTAGAAGACTAGGCATTCTAAAGATTTTTTCTTTCTTTAGTTCTAGTTTAGAAGCTTTAATCTTTGATAATAATTCCTGCTGAATTATTATATTAGCATTGAATCCAGTAGAGGATTCATTACGAACGAGTTGACACTCGTGATTTTCTGATTCTTCATTAGAATTATTGTTTTGATCCAATGGATTTTTACTGTTTCAAGAACGTTTAACAAGTCTCCGATACCAAGTTTATGGTGGCTCTGCTACCAATTTTGTGACAATGCGGAAAGGGTCTTTGCGGAATAAGTCTATGTGGAGAAAATAATAGACGGCAGAAAAAGGGAAGTTTCTTGATATACGGTGGAAAGTAAAGATATAGATTATAGCTATGGTGTTTGTAAATTCGTATCATTTTATGAATGTAATTAATATTTTCGCAGAAATAAACACAAGTTTAAAAATTCAAAGAATATACCTATCAAGATCTTCTTGACTTAATTGTATCAGCACCAATGGTCACGACTGCGGACACTTTCCCTTACGGACTCCTGCCTGGCTGTACTCTCCCTATGCCGTATCAGACCAATTCGGGTTCTCAGAGTATTCTTAAGTGTTTGATGCTTTGAAGAGTATATAAAAGAAAGATTAAAAACGGATTTTATTTCATCGAAAAATAAAATACAAACATACTACTACCGAATTTACATAACCATGCTTTTATCAATTTTTTTTGGTTAAAGGTAAAAAATTTTATAACCAAGGTATGCAAAATACAAGAAAATACATCCTAATCAGAGAGGAACTACCTACCACCTACAAATGTTGAAATGAGATTAGATTTGTTGATTCCCAGAAGCATAAGACCCCTGAGGTTATATGCTACAAGGAACAACTGCCACTAAACACAAGACAACACCCAAAAAATGCAAAAAAAAAGGGGTCATATGAGAGCATAACTCACAGAGCATATCCCAAGGTGTATAGAGAAACAAAATAATCTCAAACAACCACCAACAAGCACTAACAGAAATCACAAAAGATTTACAAAACCTAGCCATTAAGGGGTAAAAATGTAAAACATATGTGTTTTAATGCAAAACAGCACATCATCAATCTTCATAGGAATACCATCAAACCTCTGTCTGTTTCTCATGTACCAAATCCAGTAAACAACTACAGAAACAGAGGCAGATCTAGCCACATTAGCATGAGAAGTTCCCCTGCAATTCAGTTTTAGCCATCTAAGTGCAGCAGTAATAGTTTCCAGTCTTCTATTAATACCAAGCCACAGTCTAATCTTGCCCCAAATCATACAGGAGATAGGACACTGAAAGTATAGATGAGAGGCAGACTCATTCACCAAACCACACAAGGAGCAAAGCTTGTCATGAAAATGAAGCTTATCAGTAGTGAGCATACCATGTTTCATAGCCATCCATAGCAAAAAGCAGTGTTTTGGAGTGGCTGTAGGGTTCCAGACAAATCTACACCAGCAAACCTTAGGACTGTGATGCCTAAAGAAATAATATGCTTTACTAGGGCACAACTTAGGGCCAATAGACCAGGATTTCAACACAGAAGCAGCAGCACCAGCAGAACCAGCACTATCCAGAATCCTATCCCTAATCCTGAACACAGTTTTGATTAGAACAGAATCCCCAGGCTTGTTAGGATAAGACCATAAATCTTCATTCTTTAAGTACTCTGCATTGATCCATTTCACTCAGAGATAGTCCTTCTTACATTGGAAATTCCACAAAATCCTACATAAAAGAGCAAGATTCCAAGCTTCCAACTGAAAGATCCCTAAACCACCCTCAGATTTTGGCAAACAAACTTCCTTCCATCCAACAAGTGATTTCCTGTTAGAATCACAGGAACGCCCCCACAAAAACCTTCTACATAATTGATATATTTTAAGCTTGACACTTCCAATGATAGGGTAAATACCAAGCCAAAAACAGTACACACCTTGAATAACATATTCATGCTTTTATCTATATCCTCACTATGGAGGATTACTCACTATGCATAGTTGAAACTAAGGAATGGGAATTGTGAATGTGATAAAAGGTATTTTACATATGCAAGAACTTCTTCATTTTATAGTGTAACGAAAGAAGGATCTCGAATAATTCAAACGAATATTCGATTTACATTTTTGTCATTGCTGACTATTTACATAGCACTAACTTTAACTTTAATTATTAAAGTTGGGCTGAGTTGTTGTTGACGCGGATTCCACCTTTGTCATTTGTCTTTTTCTGTCAATGGCCGACAGCTTTTCTTCCATGGAGAAATAAAGTATTCTCAATAATTTCCATTGTTGTCATGTATGACGTTTTATACATCATCTGTATATGCTGATGTCGATCCACAAACAAGATCTTTATCATCAATTTCAAGGCCAATAATTTCCTTGTCTTTTTTGTGGGAATTAATGCATTTTGTGCAACTGTATTCCAGTTTACCTTTAACAAAAGCTTGTTGTAACATTTGACATAATTTGTCCTGATGCCAACTCATTATCCGTCCAGTTCTGAATAGGCTTTCATATCGAAGAACCATTTCTGTATCTTCTGGCTGTAATTTTTTATAAGCCTTTGAACTCATCAAAATATGAGTGTTCTGATAATTTACTTTCATTTTTGAATCATCGTTGATGTTAAGGATTTTATCAGTGATGATCTTGAATCGATTGATATTGAGATGTTCAATATCGTAATGGGAGAAACTTGAGTCCATAACCTTTGACGGTCGATAACTAGTTTCTTCGCTGGAGATTCCAATCTCTATGAAATGATATGGTGATTGAAACATTCCATCATTCCATGCTGGTAGGCTGCTGTATATTTTTAAGAATATAGCCCGATCAACTTCTTTGACAACCTTTGTTCTGAAGTTTTTGATTGCCTTTTTAATATCTTCTGGGAACTTATTGATTTCCAAAAGATTTCTGCCAGGATAGATCATCCTAACTAAACCGTATGAAAACGCTTCATATACCTTTATAGGATCTGCGCCTTCAATAAAATTGAACAAACTAATTTGCTCACTATCAATAAATTGTTCTTCATCTGCTGCTCTTGCTTTCTGAAAATAAAAGGATAATCCTTCAAAATCCAGCTCAATAACAGTTGGTTTTTCAGCCTTAATAGGAACTGAAAATCTTCCTAGTGAAACCATAGATTGAGGTTTCTTTTCTCTTTCAGAATTTCCTTGAAAGTTGTAACTTTTAGAAAATCTTCATTGGAGATCAACCTTTGCCGCTATAAGCGATTTAAAACTCTTGTGTCTTACACTAGAGATTCCTTTTGTTGCTTTTTCTGCAACTTCCCATGTTGTATAGATACCTGCATGAGGACCATTATAAACAACATAATAATAATTATTATTTGGCATTGGAATTGCCTCATCAGTTTGCACTGAAGTTGTACCAAGACCTGATATGTCCTGAGTATTTGGTCTAAAACCGTAGATCAAATCTGTAGGTTTAACCAATTTTTCAAATGTCTGTACATCTGTTACATCTTTTTCCAAGATGCTAGGAATCAACGGATTTGATGATTCTTTACCGATTGCCGTTTGCATCGGAATAGCTGATATTTCGCTACTATTTCTAGTGCAAGGAATATCAATTTCCTTTTGTTGTTTACTTGATGTCTGTTCAAGTAAATGAATGCGAAATCTTAGAACTTGTAGTTCTAGATCCATAGCTACTTCTTCCAGCCTTAATTTTTGCAATTCTTCCATAATTGGAAGTCCTGTAAAGACAATTAGTCCCTGGTTTTTACCCCTTTTATCTCCTGATGGAGGTTATTTTGTTTCTTAACCTGCATATTCTCGTGTTAAGAAATCAGCAAATATATTTTTACTACCTGCAATATGTTCTATATCGAAGCAGTATCTTGACAGCCACATCTGCCATCTTACAAGTGTACCTTGTTTATTATGACCTTTTAAATTAGTATTTAAAAAGTAAGTGAAGTATTTTTTATCTGTCCAAATTAAAATTTTAACTGGAGTAAGATAAGCACTGAACTTCTTAATGACTCGAATAACAGCTAAGTATTCTTTCTCATTACTATGATAATTCTTCTCGGCATTTTTAAAACTACCAGAAGTATATTTACAAATTAACTCTTGTTCAGAGTTTTTTTCCTTGAGGATTCCTCCCCAATACTTATCTGATGCATCGGTTTCAATGATCAGTTTATCCTCGGGTAAAGGATGATATAGCTTTGGAAAGCAGGTTAAATTCTTCTTAACCTTTTTAACATAGGTTGTATCAACCTCTGTCCAATCCCAAAGTGTATAGTCTTTGAGTTTAAGCTGTAAAGGCTTTCTAATTTCAGCTAGTTTAGGGATATAACTTTCAGCATAAGTTAAAATACCTAAAAATCTCTGTAATTGTTTTTTATTTTCGATGTTGTCTGGAAACTTATGAATGTGTTCTAGAATATGATTCTGAGGTTGGTGTTGACCTTGATCAATCTCTAATCCAAGGAAGTTAATCTTGGTCTTAAAGAGTTGTGTTTTCTTTAATGAAAGGATTATTCCTAATTCCTCGCATTTTTTGAGTACCATTGCAACATGCATATAGTGCTCTTTCTCTGTGTTGCTGAAGACTAATATGTCATCGATGTAAACACATAAGAATTTCTCAAAAGATCTAAATGCAATTTTCATATGTCTTTGAAATATAGATGGAGCTTGTATAAACCCAAAAGGTAAAACATACCATTGATATTGCCCTTGGGACATGTAAATGCAGTTAATAATTGTGACTCTTCATCTAGTAGAACTTGCCAGAATCCAGATTTACAATCAAAACTACTAAAGATTTTCTTCCCTCATATACGAGTCAGAAGCTCATCCTTATTAGGAAGATTATGACTATCACCTATTGTTACCGTATTAATGGCTTTATAGTTGACAACCATTCTCTTTTTTCCTCTTCTTTTCTCTGCTTCATTCTCAACTAAGAATGCTGGAGACATATGAGGTGATTTACTAGGCTTAATAATTTTTAAGTCTAATAATTCTTGAATTTGTTTACCAAATTCTTCTCTATCCAATGGACTATAAATCATGGGCTTAACCTTGATTATTACCTTTGGATCTGTAAGTTTTATGGTAGCTGTCATCCATTTTTTAGACTTCTTTGGGTCTATAGGATTTTCACCACAAACTTTTTCTAACAGGATTTTAATCTTTTTGAATTTGTCATTCTCTTGATTAAATTCTTGTTCTGTTTTGCATCCTTCTATCCCCCCCCCCCCCCTCTAAAAATTTTATTTTTTCAGAGCTGACCGGGATAGGTGCTGGTGTAAGTTTTTTAGAATTCTTTTTCATAGATTCTAAAAACCCGTGTTGTGCCTGTTAGGTGTGATGCCCGAAAGGCAATTTTGTAATTGTTTTATTTAATAAATGAAATGATATTATTATTCATATTTATTATTCTCATATTCACCGATGTGACAATAGTATTTACACTACAGAAAACCCTAAAGTATATCGTTTATGTAATCACTTAACTCAGTGTATGGTATATACACGGGAGGATTGAGTTAGTGAAGATGTACTTAAAATACAATTAGCCCGTAGTGAAGTTAATCGAGAGTATCGGGTCTCTCCTTTAACGTGCTATTAATGCGCCCAGAACACAATAGGTGTGATTGTCTTATCTGGACTTTCGGTTAAGAGAACCTAGTGGGGCATTTATATATGATAGATATATCATATAGGGCTGGACCGATTTGATTAGAGTTCACGATATAATTCCGTAATCGAGAAGTCTTATCGAATCAATGGATGATCATATTTATGGATATATCTTAATCCTGAGGTGATCACAGTCAACCGCTTGAATCAGTATGAAGTTTGACTTGACGGTTAAGGATTACACTGAGTCTGTGGTCCGAATTACCCCATCTTGGCATTGTACTGGATTGAGTGAATAGTCTGTGTTATCACAGATACGGAATCCATTCCTTCCATTTCTGGAAGTAGATGGACAGTTCCCTTATTTGTTAATCCTAGAAACTGATCGATCTATGGAGTTCATATTACACTGATTAGCTACCAGTGAGTTGTATGAATTAATTGATCACTAGGGGGTTAATGGTAAATAAGGATAAGAGGTTCTAGAAAGGGTTAACGGTAACTTCCCGATTTAGAATGAACAGTCTATGGAGGATTAATCCATATGTAATGATTATATCAATGGACGCTTATTATTATTCTCGTGAGGAGATAAATATAATCTTCTAATCGGAGGAGTGCAGTCACGGGATTATGGTGGCATATTCCTGTGATTGATTTATCGAATATAATTATTCTGTTCGTAAGATAATTATTTATTTGATTTATCGGAGCCGCTGATTATTAGTCCATGGTCCCCGACGTGCCTCCTAATATAGCATAGCTATTCTCGGACGTCGAATCCTAATAATATTAATTTAGTTCTTGTTGGACTTTATTAAAATGATATGTGAATTAATTGTTTAGTGGACTATTAAATTAGTTGGGCTAAATAATTAAATATGTGAAAAAGACATTTTTCATAATCTTGGCCCAATTTGGTGTGTGATAGTAAAATGAATTATTGACTAGGTCAAGATATAATTTTCGGCCATAAGCATATTTTAATGAACAAGAAATTAGTTTTCTTGTGTATTAATAAGACATGTGCATAAAATATTTATTGGATAAATATTCATGGAAAGAAATAAAGATAAATATTATTCTAGATTTGTTCTAGAATATTATGAAATTATCTTTTATTTAATGGGATTATTATAATTGATTTTGTATTAATTATTAAATCCTTGGAGGTTAAGTTTTACTCTCCTATATAAAGAGAGTTCTCCCAAGCCTTACAACAACACAATGAAATTCGACTTCTCCTCTTAGAGAGAAGAAGGAATAAAATTTCGGCCAAGAGGGTTGGGGAAAGATCTTGGAGATTTTTCCGGGTAGCATATCGGAAGGATTCGAGACGAGGATTTCCTTCCACCGGGAGTTGCTTGGATCACACGTACAGAAGATCGTGGTGCTCTTCACACCTTGTTCGTTCTTTCTATTGCGGTTCTTCAACTTGGATTTTGAGATCCAAGAGGTATGTTCTACAACCCCCTTGTAGATATAGATCTAGTTATTTTATTACGTGTATTTTATAGATCTAGATCCTTAAATCGCTTGCGTTGCGGATGATATTACTAACAGTGGTATCAGTCGCCAAGGTGATCTATATTTATACGTATAAAATATTAGATCCAGGAGTGGTAAAACATGTAGATTTTTTTGTCCAATTTTTTTTTTTAAAGGGGGCCGAAATTTATATATATATTTTTTTATGTTATGAATGTCTTGGTTGAAGAGATGGATTGGGGTTGGTATTGTTTACCCGTAGATCTATTTTGTAGCTCTTTTGATTAGTATCAATTGAGCATAGGATTTGTAATTTAATTATGTTGAATTCAAAAATTATGTAAAAAGGTAGTACCTTTTGTTTTTTAATTTTGATCCGGATTCGAGACGACGAAGATGATGAGTTGAAGATCATAGTATTGAAGATCATCAAGAAGGTAAATATGGGAGGAGGCCGATTGTTTTATTTTATTTCCGGCAAAAATTTGGTCACGGCTATATTTTTTTTTCATGCGGCAGATTTTTTTTGTTAGTTCACAGCAATCTAAAAGTGGACCTAATTTTTGCATGGCCGCATGGCCTACTGAATTTAAAAATAAAAAAATAATAAAAAGTTTTTTTTTATTAATTTGGCCGAGGGCCTGTTATAATTATAAAAAAAAGGGAAATTTTATTTAATAAAACAGTTTAATAACATAGATATATATTTTTTAATATATTTGTATATTACGGCCTCCTCCCTCGTCGTTCGTGTTTCGTGTCGAGATCGAAGCTTTGAAGATCCGGAAGTTTTCAAGATCAAGATCGAAGATCGAGATTTGAAGACTTAGATTAATTTTTTACTTTTTTCTTAGAAAATAGGTTAGTCGGGGGTACCAACGATCCATCTCGGTGTTTAAATTTTCCGCAATTTATTTTTTATGTGTTTGATCATAAAATAGATATAAAATCGGAATTGCCATGACATGCATCATATCATAAATCCACTCCATACATACATGTAGAATTTTAATTTTGGTAATTAAAATAGGCATGTATACAAACTCGCGTAATTAGTTGAAATTTAATTAATACGTGGTAATTAATTAATTTAGTAACTAATTAAAGATCCGAGGACGGGTTATGAAATCGTTAAGCCTTTCGGTGTGTGTTCTCGGTGAACCGCCTTAAAGCCCAAACGAGATCACGTTTTCGATTCGTAGTGTCTACGAGATTGAATGATGGTAAAAGAACAATAAATCTTGGATAAAAACGGTTCGCCTATTGGTTGGGTGGTCAACTGAGCTTCGCTCGACCGACTTAACCCTCCAAGTGTGATGTATGCACGGGGGGTCCGGCAAGACTAAGCTACACTGGAGAGCAGAGGGGTGATTCCTTCTTATCTCAATGGGGCTGTCTTGACCCGATTTCGTCCGACAATCACATATGTTCCAACGAATAGGACGGGTAGGCTTGCCTACGTTACCGACACCATTCGGAATCCTTGATTTGATGTGCTTTTATGTTAACATCAAAAAGACGTGGTTAGTTAACCCACCACCACTTCAAAATTATTAAGTGGGAGCGGGGGAGGCGACAGCCAACCCCACGGCCTCTACTATAGATACAAGTAAGTGAGAGAAGGGTGACGCCTCGCGGCGCTTTGATTTCGTCCCCCTACGGATGGTGTTCACCCCTATCAACATTCATGGCTTGGTCTCCGAAAGGATAGGATTTATGGGTACTCGTCGGGTCACTGACCTATCCTACGACGGCACACTCGGGGCATACCTAAGAGATCCGATATAGTAGGTCACACTCATAAAGGATATTTTTGGTAATATCTAGGCTAAAAAGGAAGGTAGTCAATGAATAAAGGGATGTTCGATTCTCGTGGGATGTTTGATTCTCACAAGTTATTCATTGATGAGATTGTCTCGATTTAACCGTCATCTCTTTGACCTACCCTACGGCGGCACTGAGATGCGAGGTTAAAACCTTGGAATGGTAGAGTAGACTTAATTTTAGTTTACAATTCCTAAAATAAAATATAGTAGTGTTAAACTTGAATTAATATATGTCATTTTATTTACAGCATTATATCCCTTACTAAATTGCTTAAAATTTACAATTGACTAGTATTGACTTCGTTAAAAAGTGGAAAGTAACTAGGACGTTGAACTAGTTAATCGATAATGCAATTATTTTTTCGAATGAGATATTTTCTCTTAAGCCTTTTAAAAACCAGAGTGACATATAGTTATGTCACTAGTGTCATTCGTGTCAAACGGAAGACAAACTTAGTTTGATCAAAGGTGATTTCGGACTTTGAAATTCTTCTAGTGAATTTTGAGTGTGTAGTAATTACACAAGTAATTTTCTAATTGAAAAATCGGAATATCATGAAGTGTTACTAGTTGGACGATATTTGGAATCGATGAACTAGTGGGAGCTTTATGATTTGTTGTTTTTCTAGAACATTAGAAAAATGTAACTGACTACACACGTAACTGTTCTAATTGAAAAACCGGAAAGTCATGAAATGTCGCTAGTTGGACGATATTTGGAATCGATGAACTAGTGGGAGTTCTATGATTTGTTGTTTTTTCTGGAAACATTGGAACTATGTACGAAAGATTTTCTAATAGAAAAAATCGGAAAATCATAAAAAATAAAGCATTGCTCGTTAGACGGTATTTGGAACCGATAAACTAGTAGGAGCTTTAATATTATGATTTATTGTTTTTTCTGGTATATTAGACAATCCAAGAAGTCCCGACGAGTAACACTCGAAATAGATATCCCACGGTTCAAGAGTAGTGTCTACTCAAACGAACTGCTAGTTCAAGACTGTTTCCATTCACGGAAAGTCAAGAATGGGAGAATATGTCTAAAAGTGTTAGTCACCTAAACTGAGAAAACTTTAAGGCTGAACCGAAAATTAATTAACTGAAAATCATAGGATAAGGACAGTGATTTTGGATCACCAACCTATGAATCCTTGGCGATTTTCTCGAGCTAGGTTCTTTGGAAGAACAAGGTAGCAGTGCATCTAACGATTAAAAGAGTAAACAACGGGCAGTTAATTTTAGCTAGAATAGTGGGAGTGATATAAGGAAATGAATCTTGGATTCAAACCTTGGATATCACAGAAGATTTATTTTCTGTTTAAGATTCGTTGGAACGAATGGATTTACCTTCTATTCGATAATTTGTTTGTCGTATAGAAAATGAATATACCATTTGTAGTACGAATCCAAGACTCGGACTTTTGTTTGATAAAGTCAAAACCACTTACAACTGCTGAAATATGTATATAAAACACATCTTAAGTACTATTAAAAGCAATTGGTTTCTATATTTAGATAAACGCTTCTTCATATTCCATAGTTAGTGCATAGTCCCTAAAAGACAAGACCTGAAGACTGGCTCAGGGTGATTCCTTTCTCCAGTCTGGTTATATTGTCTCAAAGGTTCAATGACTAAGTTCCATTTCAATCGGGGAAGGATAATGGTTATAAAGAAGTATAGCTTGTTCATGACGACCTTCGAGGTCTGATGAAAGATACAAGCTAGTAGGAGCTTCTGAGTAGTGACTTCTTGTCTGATAACTATTCAAACACTCCGGTAAGTTTATCCAAAATATTTTGAGGTCTCACTGTTTTCAACAGAGATAGAGTATTCTATACTCGGAATAGGCCATTCATAGTCCTCGAGACTGATGCTCAGCCTGCCTCATTGTGACATGTTCTCACTAAGTGAGAAACCGTTAAATTGCCTTACATAGTTTTAGATGTGCTACAATACACTGCTTAACTCAATAAAGATATTGGAATCGAAATAACGTTTTACATTGAAATGTAAGACCGAGAAGTCTACCTAGAATATGCTTTGGAATTTACGGATAAGGTGTGGATTCGGTTCACCCCATTTCCATAAATATAACCTTTTAGCACACGGTGCTTGAAGGTAGGTCTGGAAATTTCGCGAACACGTTCGGTCAGTGACCAATCGTTCTATATCTTGTAGCATTGAGAAAAAGGTTTGTTATAAGATTCTTGAAATCGGGAAGGGACAGTTATACTGTTGCGTCCTTTCTGATAGAGTCTATGAACAGTAAAACCTTAAACCATGAAGTACGTTTACTCAAGGTAGTTACTAATTGATTAAAATCAGACCACATCCAACATCGGTTGTTGGTGATAACACTAAATACTACTAAACTAGATCAGAATTTCGATCCACCCAGTAAGTATTAGGAGTATGGTTTATCCATTACCCATTACGGGTTCTGCGGACTTTGTAGTCCGAGGATCGATTGATGACCTATGGCTCTTTTGTTAGCGGTATAGGATTCCGATAATAGAGGTTGGTTTAATAGCCATAACCCTGTGAATGGAGTTCGGTACTCCAGTTATGTTCATGCTCTTGTAGAACCACCTGAGCGTCTCAGGCCCGGTGGGAGTAATTGGATCTACACGGAAAAGAGTAGAATGAATAGGAAAGTTTATCTTTCAGAGCAAAGCTTGAGTGGTCTAGGGGTAATTCCCTAAGAAGTAGAGAGTTAATCAGACCTTGAACTCTCTTACCACTTAGTATTGCATGATTTCGTTCAAAAGCAGAAAAAAGGGGTGATTCCCTGAGACTTTCTTGCCAAACAAACGGAGTCTGGATTCATTCGGAACAAAAGGGTATTGCCTTATGAACTTATGACAGGATGACTGTCAAGGCTTAAGTCTTTTGTGGATAAAAAGCAAACCTCTCGGTCACTAGAAGTCATATATTTCTACAATATGTAGAGTTGACCAGAATATTGATAAGTTTGTTGTAGACTGGATATCAATTTTAGTACAGTAGTGAATATATACATATATTAGTGTTTGGAAAGGATAAAACTGCCCAGTTGGAATCAACATGCGTGTGTTATCTGAAGTCAGAATCAGACAATGCCACAATTCTCTGCAACAGAGATTTGGACAACATTCTGAAGAGTTTGACTCGGTCGAATTCATTAGAATCAGTCACTGGTTTCCCATCCATCTTATTGGTTAAGATGATGCATCTGTGTATGCAACATTCAACGAGGAAGTTCTACCCTATGCCTCAGGAATGACTCTCTAAATCTTCGGATCAAGAGAAATGGGATAGATTCTCTTTCTAGTAAGAGATGGTCAGGTTATTGAACGTCAACTTTGATCGAATCTTAGATTCGGCGGTTAACAAAGCAAGTTTAGCATGTCCTTTAGTATCTTGAGAGAACGAGGAACAATATGCGGACATATTCATGTGTGAACTTGGATATGTGTGATACACTGATTTTGGCTTTAAGTCAGATTGAGGATGATCGTTAAGTCGATCTCGAGCTCAGTGTTCACCCAGTACCACATGATTAGATGGACCGGTAACGTTTCGATTCTACGGATCGTCTCGAGCCGACAACCTGACTAATCATTAAGACCCATGACATTTAGATGTAGGTACTTCCCGAGTCACTGACCTATCCTACGACGGCATACTCGGAGTGTACTTTGGAATCTGAAATGGTTATGATATGCTTAGGGGGTACTAGAATACGGGATGAGTCTCCATTGCTTTAGAGCAAGTGGGAGATGTAGTTTGTTGTATTTTAAATAATAGGGTGTGCTCTAAAAAAATTAATCACATGCTTTCGTGCAAGTGGGAGATTGTTAGGTGTGATGCCCGAAAGACAATTTTGTAATTGTTTTATTTAATAAATGAAATGATATTATTATTCATATTTATTATTCTCATATTCACCGATGTGACAATAGTATTTACACTACAGAAAACCCTAAAGTATATCGTTTATGTAATCACTTAACTCGGTGTATGGTATATACACGGGAGGATTGAGTTAGTGAAGATGTACTTAAAATACAATTAGCCCTTAGTGAAGTTAATCGAGAGTATCGGGTCTCTCCTTTAACGTGCTATTAATGCGCCCAGAACACAATAGGTGTGATTGTCTTATCCGGACTTTCGGTTAAGAGAACCTAGTGGGGCATTTATATATGATAGATATATCATATAGGGCTGGACCGATTTGATTAGAGTTCACGATATAATTCCGTAATCGAGAAGTCTTATCGAATCAATGGATGATCATATTTATGGATATATCTTAATCCTGAGGTGATCACAGTCAACTACTTGAATCAGTATGAAGTTTGACTTGACGGTTAAGGATTACACCGAGTCTGTTATCCGAATTACCCCATCTTGGCATTGTACTGGATTGAGTGAGTAGTCCGTGTTATCACAGATACGGAATCCATTCCTTCCATTTCGGAAGTAGATGGACAGTTCCCTTATTTGTTAATCCTAGAAACCGATCGATCAATGGAGTTCATATTACACCGATTAGCTACCGGTGAGTTGTATGAATTAATTGATCACTAGGGGGTTAATGGTAAATAAGGATAAGAGGTTCTAGAAAGGGTTAACGGTAACTTCCCGATTTAGAATGAACAATCTATGGAGGATTAATCCATATGTAATGATTATATCAATGGACGCTTATTATTATTCTCGTGAGGAGATAAATATAATCTTATAATCGGAGGAGTGCAGTCACGGGATTATGGTGGCATATTCTTGTGATTGATTTATCGAATATAATTATTCTATAATTATTTATTTGATTTATCGGAGCCGCTGATTATTAGTCCATGGTCCCCGACGTGCCTCCTAATATAGCATAGCTATTCTCGGACGTCGAATCCTAATAATATTAATTTAGTTCTTGTTGGACTTTATTAAAACGATATGTGAATTAATTGTTTAGTGGACTATTAAATTAGTTGGGCTAAATAATTAAATATGTTGAAAAGACATTTTCCATAATCTTGGCCCAATTGTTGTGTGATGGAAAAATTAATTATTGACTAGGTCAACATATAATTTTCGCCCCAATGCATATTTTAATGAACAAGAAATTAGTTTTCTTGTGTATTAATAAGACATGTGCATAAAATATTTATTGGATAAATATTTATGGAAAGAAATAAAGATAAATATTATTCTAGATTTGTTCTAGAATATTATGGAATTATCTTTTATTTAAAGGGATTATTATAATTGATTTTGTATTAATTATTAAATCCTTGGAGGTTAAGTTTTACTCTCCTATATAAAGAGAGTTCTCCCAAGCCTTACAACAACACAATGAAATTCGACTTCTCCTCTTAGAGAGAAGAAGGAATAAAATTTCGGCAAGAGGGTTGGGGAAAGATCTTGGAGATTTTTCCGGGTAGCATATCGGAAGGATTCGAGTCGAGGATTTCCTTCCACCGGGAGTTGCTTGGATCACACGTACGGAAGATCGTGGTGCTCTTCACACCTTGTTCGTTCTTTCTATTGCGGTTCTTCAACTTGGATTTTGAGATCCAAGAGGTATGTTCTACAACCCCCTTGTAGATATAGATCTAGTTATTTTATTACGTGTATTTTATAGATCTAGATCCTTAAATCGCTTCCGTTGCGGATGATATTACTAACAGTGCCATGGTAAAGGCTTTTCTTATTTTTCCAATAATCACTGGTTGATTATCAAGAGTAAAAATGATTCTATCTGTGAATTGTGTGAAAGGTCCATACAATTGAAAGAAGTTATTACCAAGAATAATGTCCATGCCATTTTCTTGTTAATAAATCATAGAAATGTAAAATATTTCTCCTGCGATTTGTATAATATTTTTACAAAGTTTAGAAACATGTAGTGTTTCTTTATTTGCAATTGTTAACGGAATGGTATTGGGTGCATTTTCCCAATGCTCATTAGGTATAACAAATTTTGATGCTAGGCAAAGACTAGCGCCAGTATCTACATAACAATGTAAATTTATCTGTTTATATCCTGAGAACTTTAGTTGTCCTTTGATATTTATGGAGTTTGGATTAGTAATATTTCTAGCTACTACTAATTCTTCATTATTCCAGGGTTCTTCCTGAATGGTTAAGTTAGTCTGAATTCTCCGTATCGTACTCATCTGCTGAATAATTATAATCATCAGTTGAATAGTTTGGTGAATAATTATATTCATAAGCAGGATAATCAGAGTCTTCATCGAAGATATAGACTTCAGCAAAAGATTCATATATATCTTCTATAGGTTCAAAGCCTAAATCAATTATTTCCTCAATTCGATTAACCTTAAGAGGATATTGTTGTTTGTTGGGACATTCATTAGCGAAATCACCCTCAACATTGCAGATCCAACATCTACAATTTTTCTTGCCTTTGGGACAAAATTTCTTTTTGTCAGTATTTTTATCTCCTTTGTCAGTTTTCTGACGAGGCTTAAAATACTTACTGGGTTTAAACCGTTTATTTCTCATTTTATAAGAGAATTTTTTCTTCTTATAATGCTTTTTAAACTTATTTTTTGTATAAGTTTTTTGTGGTATACAACCATATTCAGTAGGTGCATCCATAACGTTTAAACAACATTTCTTATTGAATTTCTTCAATTTTTTCTGTTGTTTGGATAAATCACAAATTTTTGTGAGTTATTCTTTAACAATTCTATTGGCGAAGCCAAGACTATTAACAGCAATCCCGATGGTTTCCGTTTCAAACCTTTGAAGAGATTTTTCTCCTACGAAAGGGATTTTAGTTAAATACTGCTTTATAAATCCAACAAACTCATTGCTAGGAAGTTTATAAAGATTAGTTTCAAAATCATATGTGAAAGTTGTAGGATGTAATATCACCGGATGGATCAAGATCCAGCCGATTACGCAGTGGAAACTACAAGATCTAGATCTAACAACCTAAATACATAAAACAATAGATTTAAACCTACGAGGGGGTTTAGATTGCTTACCGGTTTATTGTGAATAAACATCTAGAACAATCTTCAATCCAAGCTAGTTGAGATCCTTGTTGAGAAGCCAAAGTCTTCCAACGTGTATCTCCAAGAACCACTAGGTGGATGGTGTTTCAAGCCGCCGGACCTCCTCGATATGCTACCTTAGAAAAACCCGAAGTTTTTCTAAAACTCAAACCCAAGTATAGGAGCCGAAAATTCTAAGCTCCAATACTCCCAATATTTCGACTTGTGTGTCATGTAGGCTTGGGAGAACTCTCTTTATATAGGAGAGTAATCCTTGTCCTCCAAGAATTTAATAATTAAGAGATAATTATTATGGTAATCCTTATTTTAAATAAAAGATAAATATAATATATATCCCAAACAAATTAAGATAAATAAATATATGATCTAATATTCCATGATTTATCATTTAACAAATAAATAATTAAATCATACATTAAATAATTATCCAAGAAAACTAATTTCTCTCTAATTAAATACTACACTAAAAATGCGCCCCACCCTATTAAAAATAGGTCACACGCATTTTACACACTTGGGCCGAGTCCACGAAAAATTTCTTTTCCGTGTATTTAATTATCTAGTCCAAGTAAACAATTAATCCACATATCAATTAAATAGTCTAATCCAACTATTTAATTATAATTGAGGTGAAACGACGAGAAAACCTATATGCTATATTAGGAGCCACGTCGGGGACCATGGACCCATATTCTGTAGCTACAATAAATTAAATAATATTATCAGTCAGACCGAACAATAATATTCAATCTATTAATTCCGGGATTACACCACCATAAACCCGAAACTGAACTCTGCTCATTATAGATAACTTACACTCAACGATGAGTTGATAAGCATCCACTGATATAATCATTACATATGGATAAATCCTCCGTAGACTGTTCATTTCGAGTCGGGATATTTTCGTAAACCCTTCTCGAAACATATTATCCTTATGTACCATTAACCCTCTAGTGATCAATTAGTTCACATACCGGACTAGTAGCTAATTATTCTAACATGAACTCCCGGGATCGATCATTTTCTTAGGGCAAACAAATAAGGGAACTGTCTGTCTACTTCCCGAGGGAAGGAATGGATTCCATATCTGTGATAGCACAGACTACTCAATCATCCCAGAATAGAGCCAACGAGAAGTGTTGGACCACATACTACGAAGTGATCCTTACTAACACATCAAACCCTACCCTAGTCTAAGCAGTTGTCTATGATCACCTCAGGATTGAGATTAATCCATATATGATCATCTTGTGATTCGATAAGACTTCTGGATCACGGAATTATATCGAGAACTCAAATCAAATCGGTCCAGCCCTATATGATTATCATCATATATACCTTATTACCGACAGTCCGGATAAGACTGTCACACCGTAAAGTGTTCTGGGTGCATTATTAGCATATTAATCATGAGACCCGTACTCAAATTAATCAACGCTACGGACTAAGTTAATTTTAAGTACATCTCACTAACTAAATCCTCTTGTGTATAGCCATACACTGAGTTATGTGATTAGATAAACGAGGTACTTAGGGTTTTCAGTAGTGTCTTAATTATAAGCATACATGCATATAATAATATGAATTATTAATTCTGTCCTAAAACAATTAGATAATTGTCTTTCGGGCACTACACCTAACAATCTCCCACTTGCATGAAAGGCAAGTGGAATAATTGTTTTAGAGCACACCCTTTATATCTATATCTACAACATTCTCCCACTTGCTCAAAAGAAGTGAGACATATCCCCAAGATTCATACCCTCCAAGCGCATCTTAGTAATTCATCCTTCCAAGCACGACCGGAGTGTGCCGCCGTAGGGTAGGTCAGTGACCCGGTGCGTACTTAGAATCCGAATACCATGTGTCTTGGTACACTGATCAGGTAGGTTGGCGTCTTGAGTCAATCTTTGGGATCGAAACGTCGCCTTTCCATCTAATCTGGTGGTACGATTTCAATATGCCTTTGGTTCAACACTGAGGACGAAATTGACTTAACGATCATCCTTAATCTGACCTAAAGCCAGAATCAGTGTTATCACTTATATTCTAGTTTGCACCTGAATATACTAGCATATTATTCCTCATTCTACCGAAGAGACTTGAGGATTCACTAAACATCCCATTTAGTATTCATCTGCATGTTTAGATAACCATTCCTGAGAGGTAGGGTAGACTACATCGTTGAATGTTGCATAAATGCAAGAATATCTTAACCAGGTGAATGGATGGGATTGCCAATGATCGATTCTCGAGAATTTGAGCGAATCCTTTAGAATGAATCCCAATGGCATGTCAGACCCTGACTTCAGATAGAAAACCCATGTTGTTTCAACTGTTTCAGTGTTACCATTCACAACTTCTAATCTACGTACTACTTTACTAATACTGATGCCAAGTCTACAAAAGACTTATCAACATTCTGGTTAAGTCCACATATTAAAATATATGACTTTGAAATGACCTAGAGGTTTGCTTGAAAATCCAAAGGATATAAGCTATGGCAGGCATCCTGCCAAAGGTTCTTTCTGAATAAATTAAGATACCGTTAGTCTCGCAAAATGGTCTTAGGGAATCACCCATATTTTCTGCTTTGTAACGAATCTGTGATTGTTCTTAGCTAAAACCCTTCTATTCTGAATGAATTCAGATTCCATTGTTCGGCAAGGAAGTCTTAGGGAATCACCCATATTTCCCGCTTTCTGACGAAATCAAGCAAGACTGAGTAGTAAGAGAGATCACGGTCTGGTTAACTCTCTATCTTTTAGGGAATCACCCCTAAATTACTCAGCTTTGCGTTGAAAATTTAAAATTTTCTATTCATTCGACTCTTCTCCGTGTAGTTCCAATTACTCCCACTGGGCCTGAGATACTCAATGGTTCTACAAGAGTTTCAACAGAACTGGAATATCAAACTCCATTCACAGGGTTATGGCTTTTAAACCAACCTCTATGATCAGGATCCTACACAGCCCACAAAGGTCTATAGGTCATCAATCTACCCTATAGACCGTAAGGTCCTGCAATGGGTAATGGACAAACCATACTCCCACTACGTTCGGGGTGGATCGATTTACTGATCTAGTTTAGTAGTTTTTATTAGTGTTATTACCAACTGCCGGTGTTGGATGTGGACTGAACAAATCAGTTAGTAACATCTTGAGTACCAATACTTCAAGATCCAAGGTTGTTATTTATAGACTCTATCAGACCGAGTTTGACAGTATAACCGTCATTCTCTGATTTTACGAGTTTTATAATCAACCTTTACTCAATGCATCAAGATATTTCACGATCTGAACATGTACGCAAAATTTTCAGTCCTACCTTCAAGCACTAAATGCTAAATGTCTATATTTACGAAAGTGGGGTGAACCGAATTCACTCCTTATCCACAAATGCGTAGGCATCTTTTAGGTAGACTTCTCGGTTTTTCATTACAACCTTTATTTTGCAACCAATATCTTAAATGAGTTCAGCAACGTATCGTAGCACATCAATAACTATATAAGGCAAATTTATGGTGTATCCCTTAGTGAAAACATTTCACTGGGAGGCAGGCCGAGCATCAGTCCCGAAGACTACGCAATAACCTATTTCTGAGTATGGAATACTCTATCTCTGGTGAAATCAGAGATTTCCTCCAAATATTTTGGATAAACTTACCGGAGCTTCGAGTAGTTATCAGACAATATGTCACTACTCAGAAGCTCCCACTAGCTTGTGTCTTTCATATGACCCCGAAGGTCGATATGAACAAGCTATGTAACTTTTTTTTTAAATCTATTACCTTTTCCCGATTGAAAAGAAATTTATGCATTGTTCCTTTGAGACAGGGTTCCTTTGACTGGGAGATAGGAATCACCCTAAGCCAGTCTACAGATATTGTCGTTAGGGAATATGCACTAATGAATTGTATATAAAGAAGTGTTTATCTAAATACGGAAACCATTTGCGTTTATATAGTTTAAGATGTGTTACATATACCTATTCAGCATTTCTTAGTGGTTCTGACTTTATCAAACAAAAGTCCGAGTCATGGGTTCGTGCTACGAATGTTATATTTATCGTCAATAAGACAAACAAATTATCCTATTGAAAATGAATTTTCTGTGATACTCAAGAATTGAATCCGAGATTCATTTCCTTATATCACTCCCACTAGTCTATCTGAAATAACTGCCCGTTGTCTATTTTATTTATCGTTTAATGCAAAGCTATCTGGTTCTTCCAAAGAACTTTAGCTTTCGAGAAAATTGCTAAGGATGCATTGGTCAGTGATACGAAATCACTTTCCTTATCCTCTAATTTCCAATTAATTTTCCGGTTTAGCCTTAAAACTACTTAGTTTAGATGACTAACACATATAAACATTCTTTCCTATTCTCGACTTTCCTTAAATGGAAACAGTCTTGAACTAGCAGTTCGTTTTAGTAGACACTACTCTTGAACTGTGGGATGCCTAATGATAGTGTTACTAGCTTGGACTATTCGATTTTCTAATCGACAAATCATAAGAGCAAAGCTCCCACTAGTTTATCGGTTCCAAATACCGTCTAACTAGCAACACTTTGTATTTATGATTTTTCAAAGATTTAAACATCACCTAGAACTAAGCTCCCACTAGTTTATCAGTTCCAAATACTGTCTAACTAGCAATGTTGTGTTCATGATGTTTCAAAGATTATAAAATCTCCAGAACTAAGCTCCCACTAGTTTATCAGTTCCAAATACTGTCCAACTAGTAACGCTTTATTCTTGTTTTTTCAATGAATGGAAAAACTCTTGTGCAGTCCATTACACATTTCTAATGATTTAGAAAAACAACCAATCATAAGACTAAGGCTCCCACTAGTTTATCGGTTCCAAATGCCGTCTAACTAGCAACGCCTTGTGTATATGATTTTCCAATTTTTCAATTTAGAAATTTTTTGTGTAATTACACTTTTTAAAATTCACTAATTGAATTTTTATGATAGTCCTAAATCATCTTTTGTAAACTATGTACGGTCGTTTCTCGTTTTATACGAGCGACATCCATGACATACCTATACTATGTCACTTAAGTTTTTAAAGGCTCAAGGGAAAAATCTCTTCCGAAAAATTAACTGCATTTATTGATAATTCACAACGTACTTGTTACTTTCCACATTTTTAATGATGTCCTATTACTAACAGTTTAATAGCCTTGAGATTTAGTTGTAAAATAAATATGACAGAAAGTTAAATTAAAAAAATAAATTTTCACTACTAGATTTTTTATTTTAGGAATAATAAACTATAAAAAATTTATCCTACCATTCCAAGGATTTAACCTCGCACCTCAGTGCCGCCGTAGGGTAGGTCAAAGAGGTGACGGTTAAACTAAGACAATCTCTCTCAATGATTAAACTTCGAGAATCGAACATCTCACAGGAATCAGACATCCCGGACCTTAATCATCGATTACCTTCCTTTTTCTAGCCTAGATATTTCGAAGATATCCATGAAGAGTGTTACCTACTATATCAGATCTCAAAGTACGCCCCGAGTATGCCGCCGTAGGGTCGGTCAGTGACCCGACGAGTACCCAAAATCCTATCCTTTCGGAGACCAAGCCTTGAATTTTGATAGGGGTGAACACCATCTGTAGGGGGCTGAAATCAAAGCGGCTCGAGGTGTCACCCTTCTTTCACGTGCTTGCATCTATAGTAGAGGCCGTGGGGTTGGCTGTCGCCTTCCCTACTCCCACTCAATATTTTGAAAAAGTGGTGGGTTTACTAATTACGGTTTCGGTCTTGACAATAAGAATCAATAAATCAAAGTACTCCGAACAGGGTCGGTAAAGTAGGCAAGCCTACACCGTCTTATTCGTTGAAACATATGTGACAGTTCAGGCTAATCCGGCAAGAGAAGCCCCGTTTAGCCCGAAGGCTTATCGGCTATGCTAAGTCTTGTCGAATTACTGTATCGTACATCACACGTGGAGGGGAGTCGATTGAGCCGAAGCTCGGTTGAAGTCGCCCAACCATGGTTAGACCATTTCCGAACCCGTGTACAATGATTTTCCGATTTCTAAATTATCAACCAAAGTGCAATCTCGTTTCTGTTTAAGGTGGGTTCACCGAAAACTCAACGATTTATCTATTCGGGATTCACCGAGAATCCATCACTAAAATCGTAACGATTGACAAAACCCGGTTCCTCGGTTTTAATAATTAGTTACTTAATTAATTAACTACCACATATTAATTAAAAAAGTTTTTAACTAATTATACTAGTTATACATGCCTAATTTATTCCAAATAAACTAGCTACATGTATGCATTGGAGTGGAATCATGATATGATACATGTCATGGCAATTTTCCGGTTATATCATACAATTTTCAATCATACACGAAAAAAATAATAACGGAAAAATAAACACCGAGATGGATCGTTGGTTCCCCCGACTAACCTATTTTCTAAGGAAAAGTAAAAACTTAATCTAATCTTGAGTCTTGAACTTGAATCTTGAACTCGAACCACGGATCACGAACCACGAACACCCGAGAGGAGAAAGGCCTTTTAAATTAAATAAATCCAATTTTTTTATAATAAAACCCTTTATATATATATATATATATATATATATATATATATATATATATATATATATATATATATATATATATTGTTATTATGCTAAATAAAAAAATTCCAGATTTTTTTTTTTTTTTTTTTTGCGGAAGAATTAAAGTAAAAGAGGATTATAAAAAAAATATACAGCCGCATCATGTAATTCCCAAAGCCCTAGCCGCAAGCTAGGGTTAATTGAAAACAGATTTAGCTGCGGCAGTAAGCGCCGCTACAGGTGTTGCCGCCCTTTTTAAAAAAAAAAAAACAGGGGCTGTTGCAACGTTTTCAGCGCTGCTAAAGGTGCTGGACAGCCTTAAAATCATGGTTTTTGGCCGTTTCTCCTCGTTCATACCTTGGGTTTCGCCTTGATCTTCATCTTTTCTTCAAGATCTTTTTATTTCGAGCCCGGAACATCAAAAAAAAAAATAAAATACAAAGATTGCATCTTTTACATGAATTTTCGATTGCATAAATAAATAAATACAAATCCTATGCTCAATTGATACTAATCAAAAGAGCTACAAAATAGATCTATGGGTAAACAGTACCAACCCCAATCCATCTCTTCAACCACAACAATCACAAGACATCAACATGATATTTTCGAATCATCATAAAACGAGAATAAAAACAATCTAACATGCTTATTTCACTCCTTAGATCTAAAATTTAAATACTTTGATTGATAGATCAAAGGCTCTTCTACCACTTGTAGGATGTAATATCACCGGATGGATCAAGATCCAGCCGATTACGCAGCGGAAACTACAAGATCTAGATCTAACAACCAAAATACATAAAACAATTGATCTAAACCTACGAGGGGGTTTAGATTGCTTACCGGTTTATTGTGAATAAACGTCTAGAACAATCTTCAATCCAAGCTAGTTGAGATCCTAGTTGAGTAGCCAAAGTCTTCCAACGTGTATCTCCAAGCACCACCAGGTGGATGGTGTTTCAAGCCGCCGGACCTCCTCGATATGCTACCTTAAAAAAACCCGAAGTTTTTCTAAAACTCTACCCCAAGTATAGGAGCCTAAAATTCTAAGCTCCAATACTCCCAATATTTCGACTTGTGTGTCATGTAGGCTTGGGAGAACTCTCTTTATATAGGAGAGTAATCCTTGTCCTCCAAGGATTTAATAATTAAGAGATAATTATTATGTTAATCCTTATTTTAAATAAAAGATAAATATAATATATATCCCAAACAAATTAGGATAAATAACTATATTATCTAACTAGTCAATAACCCATGCATTGCACGGGGACATATGATAATATGATTACATTCAATTAGTATGCATAATATGTACTACAAAACAAAGTCTTTTCAAACTTATTGTAATGCAAGCTATTAAAATTCTTTTGTTTAAGATTAGTATTTGTTTCCGGCGTCAGATAGAGTCAAAAACAGACAACACAACATGTCCAAAAGTTATACTGATGTCAATAATTGTGGTTATATTTCTACTTTTAACATTACACGGGAGAACATATATTTTAAAAGAAGATTTTTTTTTAAGGATGAAAAGATGATTTTGTTGGCTTGTTTGTTATGCAAGAATTAAATTGAATGGAATAAAATAATAGAACGAAATGGAATGTAATGGAATAAATTAATTATATTACTGTGTTTGGATATGCAAGATTGGAATGAATTATATAAAAGATGACACAGTGAGTGATGAGTAGAGCAGGGTAGTGAATTAAGGTTGGCTGGAGTAGGGTATGGTATGGTTAATAAGGTAGGATATATGAGAAGGGGTAGGGTTGCCCTACGCCATACCCCATTGCACTCTAACTCTCTTCCCACCCAGCCCTATCCACCACTATCATACCCTACCCACCACCCTATCTTACCTTACCTAATATCACCGTATCTTACCCTCGACATCCTACCTACCTTACCCATTACCTACTCTACTCTACTCCACTATCACCCACCCCTACCCTACCCTACCTTACCCATCTTACCACCTCACCCTTCTCTACCCTATCCTACCCTACCCACCACCCCAACGTACCCTACCCACCACACAACCCTACCCTATCCACCATTCCACTCAACCCTATATACCCATCACACCACCCTATCTTACCTTACCACTACCCCAACCTATCCAACCATACTCTACCCAACGCTAGCCTACCCTCCCCTACCCTACCCTACCCACCGTTCCACTCAACCTTATCTTACCCACCAAACCACCCCAGCTCACCTTACTTCCACTCAACCCTACCTTACCCACCATTCAACCCTATTTTACCCGCCGCACCACCCTATCCCACCTTACCCACTACCCCAACCTACCCTACATTTCCCACCACTTCACTTTACATACCCTACCATACCTTACCCACCACCACCCCTTACCATACCCTACCCACCACCACCCCTACCCTACCTACCAACCAACCCTACCGCCATATGTATGCACAAAGGGATGAATCAATTCGTGCCTTGCACGGAGCTAAATGCCTGCACATATGGATGAATCAAGTAAACCCTAAAAAAGTAAAAATAAAGAAAATATAAGCACAACTAAAATTATAACACAAACTCAAAAATTCATACCTTGCACAGAGGTAGTTGTCTACACAAATCAATTACATATAAAGAATGACCAAAAAAAATTATTAAAAAAATTTGCCATATGTATGCACAAAGGGATGAATCAATTCGTGCTTTGCACGGAGCTAAATGTCCGCAGAATCAAATGAGATGTATAGATTATTTGAATGAGATGAATGAGCATTATTAAAAAATTAGACAATGTAATGTAATACCATAGAATGCCAATAGAATTGATGAATGAAGTGAGAGAAATAGGTGAATATGAAATGAGGTGAATGTGAGCTAGAAAAAGATTGGGAAAGAATGTGAGCTAGAAAAAGATTATGAAAGATATGATATTTATTAGGGAAATCAAATTTTAATTAATTTTCTAATTAGGAATTTTCTAATTAGGGTAGGTGTTGGAAATAAAATTTATGTTTTGATGATGATTCATCACTTAGTTTGTTAATTGTTCTTAACCCCATTGATGAAGTGTCATAACTAGCTGTTATAGTGCAAAGCAAAAAGAAGTCTAGATACCAATGTATAGGATTTATTAAAGTCTGATATTTGTATAAGTTAAATCAGACAAGCACTGTAATAGTTCTTGACCGGAACTGACATTTTGTCTAGCTGAGATTCTACAAGAAACTGATAATAGAGCACACCAACAGAAGATTGAAGAAGATAAGTTCACTGAGGAAACAGACTCGGTTGGCTTATCTAGAAGACTGAAGAACCGAGGGACACAGACTCAGTTATTGAAGAATGAAGAACTGAGGGCTCAAACTCAGTTATGAAGATTACAAGTCGAGACTGTAAAGTTGGACTTCAGGTAAGATTGTGGTGACCTGAACTGACTTTATAGATCTTGTATGAAGACCTAAGAATCATAAGGACAATGAATTCTTAGATGATAAATGTATCATGGTGTACTCTGATTAAGTCAATTATAATCAGATGAAAACTGGAGTACTGATATTTGAAGAAGAGTAAAATCTCAGTTAATGCTCCAAGTCAGTTAGGAAACTGACAAGTAATAAACTCAGTATAAAACTGATAAGGAAACTCAGTTTTACAAGTTAGTCATCCAACAAATTGAAAGTACAATCGAACGTTGTAAAGAAAGAAATCTCATTGGATGAGTCACTGACACAGCAGGAACAGTCAGAAAATATAGCCGTTACAAAGCAGGATGAATGTTGAATGAACCCCTATAAATAGATTACCTCTACAACATCAAAGATAATGCAGGCATATGATAAAAAGCAAGAAAATCCATCTAATAAAAAAGGATCAAATTGAGGGGGAAAGCCAAATTCAAAAGAATACATGCTAAATACTTAATTGCAAGATCAAGAAAATTTCTTCAAAGTGTTCAAGCGTATTCAGGAAGATTCAAGATCTAACATTTGAAGAAATACAGAGCCGTGCTTAAATTAATTATCCAGAAGAAAAGCTCAAAATCACAGTTGAATCATAGTCATTGATTCAAAGTCTCAACTTTGATTTTATCAAAGGTTTAGACTGTGAAACACCAAGAAGGTGTGAAGGACAGTTGAGTGCAGTCAGGAAGACTGTGTTTGTGATGAGCTGGTGAAGAGGCAATTCTACCCTCCAAGGACTAGTGGTTCAAACAATTGAAGAGCAGCAATCCTACCTGTTCTACAAGTGTTTAGATAGTTAAGCTAGGGATTAGCCAAGGACTATCAGTTTAGGACTTTTTGTAACTGGGCCATCTCAAAGAAGTTCTAGTGGAATTTTTCTCCGCATCACAGGGGAAGAGAGGACGTACATGATTACACCACCTGGAACCTCTATAATTATTGTCTATTTACTTTATGCATTCATTTATTTCTTTATAGTGATTTTCATATCGAAATTATAGTTACTAGTTGTTAAAGGATAATTTTATATCCGCTGCCAGTTAACAAGACTAAATATAAGTCAGCATTAACTTATATTCAGTTGAGCTAACTGAACTCCGCACAAGTTAAGGGACAGGAACAAAACTGAAGATCAGTTTAAGTTTCAGAGAAACTCAGTTCCGAGGACTTTTCCAGCTCAGGATTAGTTTTTGGTGACAAGTTTATTCACCCCCCCTCTAAACTTGTGTTAGCCTTTCCAAGGGACCAACAATTGGTATCGGAGCGAGTTCTTCCTTTTGGAGGAGATCCGAATTGTTACTGCTCAAAGGGATAACTGTGCATCAGTTATTTCCAAACAACCAGTTGTTAAAAACCCTTACTGTACTTCATTACAATGGATACATCTAGAATTAGATATTGGCTAAATAACCCCCTGGCTGACTACTTGCAGAATGTTGTCTATGACTTTCAAGATCAAGTACTTGAAAGATTCAGTACTACAAGCTCTCACACAAATCCGGAACCTCATTTCAGTTATGATGAAGACATTGAGTTTAATGCAAATATTGATGATGAATCCAAAGTATTTCCATCCTTAAGTGATCTCTCAGAAGAAGCATAAAGAGAATTAATACGAGTAGCTGACTTTATAGAAGAAAAGCTAACCAGAGATCCATCCAATATAAAAGCCATAGATATTGATGAGACCCTACCTACAAGCCATGGAGGAGAAAGCGATGAAGAAATCATATTGCTAGGAGCTACACAGGCGAATGCCATTGATAAAGGAAAACAAGTTCTGATCAGTGATGATTCCTCAACAGAAGGCTCATCTATCAAACATCAGGAGGTAAGCGCATCTACATTCAAATCTTACACTATCCTGAACAATCAAAGAAATGAAGATTTCAATGAAACCTTGGACATACTCATAAAGCAATTAGAGATAATTCAAAAGAATTATGAGAATGTCAAAAAGGAGAAAAAGTTATTGAAAACTGAAATTTCAAGATTGAACGCTGAAATTAACCTAATCAAGACTAATAATGGAACCAAAGTGATTGGACCAACTGATAAACCAACAAACATTGTAAACATCAGTGAATCATCAGTTGATCCAATCTCCAAAGTTCAATTCAAACCAGGAAAACCATTTGGAGATAGATCTGGTTTAGGGTTTGATAATTAGTATAATTCTAAGTTAAGACCAAGATCAGTTGCAATAAAATTTGTGACTACTCAACAGTTAAAAACTCAGAAAACTGATAAAGTTATTAGAACTGATAGATACTCAGCACAGCCAAATGCACAAACTGCTAAAACTGAAAAATCTGTTAGTAAAATTCACCAAGCCAACAGATTTTACAGAAAAACTCAGAAGGCTGAAAACAGTAAAATTGATCTAATATCAGTAAGAAAAATCTTCAAGTCATATCCATCTAAGGATAAAGATCATTCAAGGATCAGAGGGAAAGGAAGATTATTTCCCACAGATGAAGATTGGAATAGACCATCACATCAGTTTCACAAGCAAAACAAATTTAAAACTGTTATGACAAAACAAGAAAAGTTTGTGAAAACTGACTTCACACAGTCAAAATATCAAGAAAGGTACAAAGTTGTATCATCACGAGCTAATCAGTTAGGACCCAAAAAGATATGGGTACCAAAAATTTCTCACTTTGTTTTGCAGGAGAAACACAACCAGCTGAGAACTGAAAAATGTTATTCACAAAACTGAGTTGTTTTCACAACTGAGTTTTTAAATTCAGCATGAGGACAAAACTGAGAATATACAGCTGTTAATACACCGTACCTTCTTTATCCACTTTTATCTAGCTACGGTTATCAAGAAAAGACGTGGTCCTTCTCAATCTAAACCGTTCATAATTTCCACACATCCACCTTTTTGCAATCTCAACACATTTATGACAGGACGTTTTAAGTCCCACTCAATTCTTAACTACCCCCACTCCAAATTAAAAATATCCAGAATTTTCTTTTATATAAAGTCTTTACGCTTGAATTCTGAATCTACTCTCTGAATTTCAAATTTTCAAATCTTCAATCAAATCCAGAAAAATGACCTTCACTCGTGTTGAACCCGGAATGATCGTTTCTCTTGATCAATATATTGCAAAGTATGTTGATCAAACTCTAGTTAATTCTATTGCGACAAAAATTCGAAAAATTAAAGGATTGGAAGCTGCCTTCAACATTGATCTAAAAAGTGTTTGTGTAGAAAGCATCGGAGACTTCTATCAATTTGGTAGAACAACTATAGAAGGAGAAGACACACAAACCTACATCACCACTGTCAGTAATAAGGAAATCAAAGTCACTGAAGAGTTAATTGCAGAAATCTTTGGGTTTGACAAATCCGGAGGAACAACAGCCATTAAGTTGACTAAAGAACAGAAAGAAAAGTTATGGAAAGATATAACAATTAATGGTGAATCTGCTGTCTTACAGACAGGGAGCACAAGCCTGCTCAACCAAGAGTTTAATTTTCTTTCGAAATTGCTGGCAAATTGCATAATTGGGAATGCTGGAAACTTCAGCAATTTATATGGAGCAAAACTAGATTTGCTTTACATAATCTGGTTTGAAAAGGATTTCAATTGGGCAAGGTATCTATTTGATCAATTGATAGCACAATCAATTGATGTACCCAAAAAGAAGACCGACGTGAAGAAAGGAAGATTTTATCACAAGAAAACTCTAGCATTAGTAGTCCAAAGGATACTCGATCACTTTGGAGTTGCTAAGAGGAAAGAAACACCTGTTGCTGATGGAAAGATTGATATTAAGGAAGAAAAGACAAGGAAAAGGAAAGCTGAGAAAACTGAGACTGAACTCAAGAAGAAGAAAAGCAGGAAATCAAAAGAATCTGCAACTGGAGATGAAGTGTTAGCACAAATTGAAGACTTGAAGAAAAGAAGAAAGCAGTTGGAAGAAACTGGAAAAGGCGTAACTGAGAAATCAATAGAAATGTCATCAACTCAAGAAGCTAGAACTGAAGTTGCTGACAGATCAGCACCAGAAGTGCAAACTGAAGTTAATCTCACCAAATCCATTCCAACTTCGGTAACTGAGGTTTTACCAACTCAAGAAGAAGCTATGCATTCACAAGGAATGGAAATAATGAAAGAAACTGAAGTTATCAACAGAGGGCAAACTGTTGAAACTGACTTGCAGAAAGAAGCTGTAACTCAGGGGGAACAAACCCTGAGAACTGATCCCGATAATGAAGAATCAGATAGTGATGAAAGACTGATTGATGAAACAACATTGAACATGCTTATGTTGCTTTCAAAGTCTAAGTCTACTCCTCAAGAATCTGTACCCAGCTTGGAACAAGAGGAAAATGCTAAAGAATTCTCAGCTCCTCAAAATGAAGAAAATGAGGCTGAAGCAATAACAGAATCAACCAAGTTTATTCAATTGGATGAACAAATTCATGAAACTGAACCCACTGGACACACAATGAAAGAAGTTCCAATTGTTGAATTAGAACCTGAGCAAAGTGAAAAACAAGCCGTTGAAGAAGATGCAAGTGAAAAAGTTTTGCAAACTGAGCCGATAATCTCAGCTTCTGAGATTGAAAAAGGAACATCAGTTGTCCCAATTACTGCTGAGGGAGAAACCAGCAGAACAAATCTTATGCAAACTGATGATCCCATGCAAATTGAAGTTCCTACTCAAGGAGAAGATCATGAGATCACAAGGGATTCCGAGGACACCCTCACACCATTCAAATTTCCATCTGATCATACAGAACTAATGAAATCATTATCCACTAGAAACTGAGATAGAGTTTCGTACCAAGCTCTTGGTGCTTGTTTAAGTCCATAAAGAGCTTTCCTTAGTCTGAAAACTTTATCTGCTTGATCTTTGATTTCAAATCCGGGTGGTTGTTGAACATATACTTCTTCTTCAAGAATTCCATTTAGAAACGCACTTTTAACATCCATCTGATAAACTTTGAATTTCTTGTGAGCTGCATAAGCAAGAAATAGTCTGATTGCTTCTAGTCTTGCAACTGGTGCATAAGTTTCATCAAAGTCTATGCCTTCTACTTGAGAGTATCCTTTGGCTACAAGTATGGCTTTGTTTCTGATGATGTTCCCATCTTCATCAAGTTTATTTCTGAAAACCATTTGGTTCCAATGATATTGACATGAACTGGTTTATCTACCAATTCTCATACTTGATTTCTCTCGAATTCATTGAGTTCTTCTTGCATAGCTAATATCCAATCTGGATCTTTCAAAGCTTCTTCAATTTCTTTAGGTTCTGATTGAGATAGAAAGCATGCAATCATTGCATCTAGTTGATGTCTTGTTCGAACTCCAGCTTGAGTATCACCAATAACTTGTTCTTCATGGTGATCTCTCATCCATTGATGTGTGTGAGTTTGTATCAACTGATTTGCATTTTGTTCAACTGATTCTTCAAAAACTGGTTCTTGAACTTGTTCAACTGAATCTGAATGAAGTTGTTCAAGTTGTTGAGCAATTGGAAACTGAGGCTGATCTTGATCTGAACATTCTGAAATTTGTAGTCTTCCAACGTCAACTGAAACTGGTTCTGGTGTGACTGGTAACCGAGACTGAGAAACTGGTTCTGGTTGGTCTTCAGTTGTTTCACCAGGGAAGTTTGGTTCATCAAATACTACATGTATTGATTCTTCATGCTTGAGTGCCCTTTTATTTAGTACTCTAAAAGATTTGCTGACACTTGAATATCCTAGGAAAATTCCTTCATCAGCTTTGGGTTGAAAAACGTGAAGTTGATCTTTTCCATTATTTTGTATGAAACATTTGCTTCCAAAAGCATGAAAGTATGAAACATTTGGTTTTCTTCCATTACAAATTTCATAAGAAGTCTTCTCATGTCTCTTGTTCATGAGAGCTCTATTCTGAGTGTAACAAGCTGTGTTAACTGCTTCTGCCTAATATCTTTCAGGTAGTTTAGCTTCACAGATCATAGTCCTCCCAGCTTCTTTGAGTGTTCTGTTTCTTCTTTCAGCTACACCATTTTTTTGTGTGTTCCTGTGCAGCAAATTGGTGTAAGACACCATTTTCTTCACAATATTCAATAATCACACTATTGAGGAATTCAGTTCCTTTATCAGATCTTATCTTCACAACTGAAACTCCTTTTTGATTCTGAAGTCTCTTGAGAAGTTCTGTGAGCTTTTGCTTGGTTTCACTTTTCTTGGTTAGAAAGATTACCCAAGTATATCTTGAAAAATCATCTACTACCACCAATGTATATTTCTTTCCACTGATACTAATTGGTGTAATAGGTCCAAATAAATCCATGTGTAGCAATTCTAGATGTCTGGTTGTTGAATGCTGAGATTTGGTCTTGAAACTTGCTTTTGTTTATTTTCCTTGTTGACATGCATCACATAAGCTGTCCTTCTTATATGATATCTCTGGTAGTCCAATGACTAGCTGCTTCTTAACAAGTGTGTTGATGTCATCAAAATTAAGATGACTCAGTTTCTTGTGCCATAGCCAACTGATTTCTGATTTGGTATGCACAAGCAAACAAGTTTCAGCAACGGCAGTTGTCCAATCTACCACATACATGTTTTCCTTTCTTCTTCCTGCTAGGACAACTTGATAAGCTGATTCGCTGATGACAACGCAGAATTCTTTATCAAAAGTAACTTTGTATCCCATATCACAAAATTGACTGGTGCTGAGTAGATTGTAGTGTAGTCCTTCTACATAAGATACATTCTTGATTGTAAGTCCATTTCTGATTAAGGTGCCAAAACCTCTGGTGTAACCAGGTTTATCTTTACTTCCAAAATTGACTTTTGGTCCATCCTTTGCAATAAAATTACTGAGACAGTCTTTGCTCTTTGTCATGTGTCTAGAGCAACCACTGTCAAAGTACCATATATCCTGCAATGAAAATTAGAAGTTTTTAGGTACCCAACTCAGTTTGGGACCATGGTGGTCAGTTGTCAGTACAACTCTGGGAATATATCCTTTTGGGATTCTTCGGATATTGTTGCACTTGTTTTTATATATGTAAGCCACACTCCCATAGTATCTATGTTCAGACTGTGTCATATTTATATGTTTTCTCAGATCTTCTGACTGAAATTTGTTTCCATGTTGATTTCTGTTATTAAAGCTAGAGTGATAACCATCATTCCTTCTGTACTGAGGTCTGGATTGACCTTTGTACTGTGACTTATGCTGAGAATTGAGATTAGTCCTCTGCTAAGTTTTGGACTGAAACTTGTGATAAGTTTTTGGTCTGGATTGATTGTCATTATCAGTTTTATTAACAAATTCAGTAAAATTCCAATCATCATCAGTGGGATATAATCTTCCTTTCCCCCTAAATGTGTGAATCTTTGAATGATTGACATTCTTGGATTTATTTTGATTGTAATTTTTCTGGTTCCTGACTTCATTGGTTTTTGTGGATCTGGCAGTTGATTTGCCATTTCGTTTTCCATTGGATACAGCTGATCTACCATTTGATTTACCTTTGTTGGTAGATGCAGTTGTTTTCTTAGAAAACAGATTTATCCTGTGAGATACTGACTTTACTGGTTCAGCAATTTTCTCAGTTTATGGAAGTTGCCCAGCTACAAACTTAATATCAGTTTTGGTACTAGGCCCAGGAGCTTTGCTAGTTCCATTCTTTGTAGATTGCTGTGTATCAAATCCTAAACCATTTTTGTCTCCATATGGTTTTCCTGATTTGAATCCAGTAATTGAATTTGATTGAGCAAACGATTCAGTTGCTGCTGCTGATACAGTTGGCTGATGCTGAATCTTTTCTTTATCAGTTTTAGTCAGTTTCAACATTTTTAGTTCAGACTTCAATCTTTCAACTTCAAGAATTAGACTTTCTTTCGTAGCTTTGATTGATTCATAACCAGCTTGTATGGTTACTAGCTGATTCATCAACTCGTCAAGAGTTTCTTCTAATTCTAGATTTTTTGGATTGGAGTCAGCAGTCGAAGAACATGCATTTATCATGGAAATCTGAGCTGAAGAGTATTTAGAGTTTGATTCACATACCTCATTTGGATCTTCCATGTGTGCCATTAAAGCTGTGTCATCTGATAATCTTTCAGTACCAGCTTCATAATCTGATTCATCTCCAGCAAGGAGTGCTCTTCTACCAACTCTTCTTGGTGGAGTCTTCTTGATCAGTTCTGGACATTCAGCTTTATAATGTCCTGGTTTCTTGCAGTTGAAACAGAGGTATTGATCGTCTTTTCTTTTCTCAGGAGTCCTTTTGATGAACTTTTGAGTGACTGGGTGTCCACTTTTCATTCTTCCAATTCTGTTCATCATTAGAGCCATTTGTTCTTCCATTTCATCCAATTCATGAAGATTGTTAGATGAGTTTTCTTGAATCTCATTTGATGTTGCTGCAAGTGCTGTGGTCTTTGGTTTTTCCAGAGCTTTGATTATTGCAGCTGTGGTTGTGAAATCTTCACTGAATTCATAAGCTTTCAGATCTGAAAAGATCTTGAATGAATCTTCTACATCAAGTCTCCTGGATTCTTCCATAGCAGTGACCTTCATCTTCCAGCACATTGGTAATGCCTTCAAGATTCTTGTGTTGATGACTTTCTTTGAGTATTCAATCTTGAGTAGATCTAGTTCATCCATGATAGCACTGAATCTTGTCTCCATTTGGTCAATGGTTTCTCCAGATTTCATCTTGAAATTCTCAAACTTTTGTTTTGCAACAGAAATTTTATTTTCCTTGATTGAATCTGTTCCTTCACAAACTAACTGAAGTTTGTCCTACATTTCTTTGGCAGTTGTGCGTTCTTTCACCTTTAAGTACATGTTGCTGTCAAGAGTTTTGAGGATAAAGTCCATGGCAACTTTGTAGAGAATGTTTCGCTTGCGATCATCACTAGTCCATTCGGATTTGGGTTTTGCAACTCGAACTTGCTCTCCACCAAAAGTTTGCATATGAGTGATTTGAATTGGTCCATCAGTGAGTACATCCATCATTTCATCATGAGTAGCTGCTAGAAATGCCTGCATACGACGTTTATATTCGTTAAATCTGTCCATGTTGCACATAAGCATTTGTCTTGCATATTGATTGTTATCCATTGTGAGTGAGTGAAGACTGATAGTAGATTAACTGGAAAACTGAACTTTCAAATAAGAACAACTAGAGGAGATAAAGAGCAAATGATATCTTGTTAAAGAAACACAGCTCCGATACCAATTGTTGGTCCCTTGGAAAGGCTAACACAAGTTTAGAGGGGGGGTGAATAAACTTGTCCCTAAAACTGGATTTAAAGCAAATTAAGGTTCACTTAAAAACTTGTGTGGAGTTAAGCTGACAAAGCTGAGATTAAGTCAAACTGACTTAAGCTGAAACTGAGTCAACCGGCATCGGATATGATTTTAGCCTTTTTCTTGATCTTGTTATTCTATTATGAAAACTGAGTGTTGTGAACTGAATTCTGGTGAATGTCAGTTGTGACTGTGAGGTGTATAACAATCAAGTATCACAATGTTGTAAGTAAATGCTGAATAAATAATTAAATGCGTAAAGTAAATAAGGCAGATATTATAGAGGTTCCAGGTGATGTAATCATGTACGTCCTCTCTTCCCCTGTGGTGCCGAGGAAAATTCCACTAGAACTTCTTGAGGTGAACTGTTACAAAAAGTCCTAAACAATAGTCATTGGCTAATCCCTAGCTTCACTATCTAAACAGTTGTAGAACAGGTAGAATTGCTGCTCTTCAAATGCTTGAACCACTGGTCCTTAGAGGGTAGGATTGCCTCTTCACCAGCTACCACCACAAACACAGTCTACCCGACTACTTGTCACAACTGTCCTTGGCGAAACCTTCCATGTTTGCTTCACAGTCTAAAACCTTTGATGTAGAATCAAGGTTGGGCTGAGAATCAATAAGTTGATTCTTGTTTGTGGTTCTTCAAAGTGTTGAATTCTTGATAAATTCTTTGTAGCTTGAACACTTGAAGAAATACTAGATATGATCTTGTTATAGTTCAGAGATGATAGCAATTCGAATAGAATAGACTGATGCACAAAATTGCTTGTTGATTCTTGTATATGCTCTGTTCTATATATTTTGTTGTTGGTGCAAAGTCTTCTATTTACAGTTTGAAGTCCAACGTTCATCTGGCTTCAATTTGAATTGTATCAACGTCTATCTTGCAATGGCTATATTTGCTGACCGTTCTGCTGTGTCAGTAACTCATCCAATGAAATTGTTTTCTTTACAACGTTCGACTGTACTTTCAGTTTGTTGGATGGCTGACATATAAAACTGAGTTTCCTTATCAGTTTTGTACTGAGTTTTTCTTTTGTCAGTTTCCTAACTGACTTGAAGCATTAACTGAGATTTTACTCTTCTTCAAATATCAGTACTCCTGTTTTCATCTGATTATAATTGACTTAATCAGGGTACACCATGAATCATTATCATCTAAGAATTCATTGTCCTTATGATTCTTAGGTCTTCATACAAGATCCATAAAGTCAGTTCAGGTCACCACAATCTTGCCTGAAGTCCAACTTTACAGTCTCGACTTGTAATCTTCATAACTGAGTTTGAACCCTCAGTTCTTCATTCTTCAATAACTTAGTTTGAACACTCAGTTCTTCATTCTTCAATAACTGGGTTTGAACACTCAGTTCTTCGATCTTTTAGATAAGTCAACTGAGTCTGTAACTCTCAGCGAACTTACCTTCTTCAGTTTCATGTAGGTGTATTCTGAGTCTGTTTGCTTGTCTCGATGATTTCCAGTTTTCTAAATGATTTCCAGTTTTCAGTTTTACGACACACTAACAATTACAGTGCTTGTCTGATGTAACCTATACAAATATCATACTCTAGTAAAACTTATACATTCAGTTCTAGACATCTTTTAGCTTTCTACTGTAACAGCTGGCTTCAGCACTTCATCAATGGGGTTAAGATAATATTTTAACAAATAAGATGAATTATCATCAAAACATAAATTTTATTTCCAACAAGGGTGATCATCATTAGAATCAGAAGATGATGAATCATCATTGTCAGGTGCATCTTGTGGTTCTCTGAACAAAATGGTTCCTCTTTACTTTTCCCTTTCAATAATATCCAGCAGCCTCACTTGTAGTTCAGATGTATAAATTAATCCAAGCAAGCTCTCTATTCCCAACTGGTTGAATGACCATTCTTCAAAATCAGTCATTGGTTCTGCATCTGGTTTTTGCCTCTTATAGAAAACATACTTACAAGCAAAGTAATCTTCTATTTTCTTGAAGTTGGGATCTATCTTTTCTTTCTTAGACTTCTTTTCCCTTTTTCAAAAGGCATTATGGGCCTCCTTAGGGCAGATTTCTCGGCTTGTTGTCCTCCAAAGGCTTCAACAAGATGATTCAATGTATCTATAGCAGATACAAATAGGTCAGTAGGTTCATCAGGTTGTACATTTGTCCCTACTACCTCCAACTGTTCCACACTAGGTTCCCCCTGACTTATATGAACATCAGCAGGGTCTGTAGCAGCGCGTTCTTCCCCTTAAGTTGTAGCATTCACAGCAGAGTCTTGAACAGCAGGGTCTTGAACAGCAAGGTCTTGAACAACATTCACATCAGCAGTGTGTTCTTCCCCATAAGTAGTGTGTTCTCCACATCAGCAGTGTGTCTTGAACAGCATTCACATCAGCATTGTGTTCTTCACATCAGCAGTGTGGTCTTGAACAGCATTCACAGCAGGGTCTTGAACAGCCGGTTCAACAACTTCCACAGCAGGTTCAGGTTCAGCAGTGTGCTATGGTTCATCATTTTGTTGCTCAACAGCAATATCAGCAGCCTCAGTAGGCTCAACAAATTTTGTTGTTTCAACAACATCTTCTTCTGCTTCCTTTTGGGCCTCCAGAATCCTCAATTCTTTACCCTTTCCATGAACCCTCTTTTTCACAACCTGTTTCTTTCTTTTTGCAGGTTGCTGCTCAATTTCAGCAGCTTTCCTTTTCCTTCTGTCTTTTTTTTGTTGTTCATTTAAAATCTCAGCAGCAGTTTTCTTTGTAGCTCCAGAAGGCTCAACAGCCTCAATTTCAACTGAAACCTCAGCAGACTCAACAGTGTCTACTGGTTGCTGCCTTGTCTTCTTAGGCTTTAAAATCTCAGTGATGTTTCTTGTATCACCAGCCTTTCTTTTCTCAGCAGCCTTCTTCGGTGCAGCAGGTTGTGTAACTTGTCTAGCCTGCCCACCACCATCATTATCATCACCATCATTGTCACTTTCAGTTGCCTCATCATCATCTTCATCATCATCATCCAAGCCAGGGATGGGATCACTGATCTCTAGTTTGTATCTAGATTTGTTGATTTTACCGGTGCAACATCAGCAATCTGCAAGTGAGTCAGCAGGGCCTGTATCATCAAACCCATTGGTTTTGTTTTGGACTTCCTTGTTCCATCTCTATCCTATGTCACTATCTTCTTCATATATTGAAAAAAGAATCCGGCCCAATCAAATCTCTTACTTTTGCATATGATGATCAGCATGTCAATCTTCGGTCCAGAGAGAGTATCAAGACTTCCACTAAATCCAAGAATGTTCTTGGAAATAATCTTGCTCAGTAGATTATATTCCAATCTGATATGCTTCAGATTGATACTCAGTGTTGATGTTACGGACTTGTTTGTCTTGATTGAATCAACAAAGTCCAGTCTTGCTAGCTGCATAGATTCAAGATTTGTAGGATCACCATTTCCAGGTCCAAATCCGAATACTTCCCTCCGCAGATTTGAAGTGATTTCAATCTGCTGAGCATTTACAGTGGTAGTAAAAATGCCTCTGTATCATTCTTTATCACTATATTCTTCCAGAAATTGACAACATTGGTGTATGAGATGTTGTCTAATCTCTGATTTGGAACATCTTCCAGTCCTACTTATCTCCTTATCCTTCTACCAATATTTATGGCTAATTCTATCTTGTTAGCATCAGTAACAAAGCCTCTAACACTTTCGCTTGTTCTAATATGAACATCTCTTTTATCCGCCATTGAAGAAATTTGAAAAAGATGAAGAAGAAAGCTTGCAAATTTGTGTTCACACTTGTAAGTTCTCAGAGAAGATTGATCTGAGGTTGTAAGTATCTTCTGTGTGTATAAGTCTGTATATATAAGGAAAGGTAGTGGTTGATAACTTTCAGGCAAGTACTATGCGCGTACTGTAGCATTTAACCACGATCAAAGATGGAATAAATGTTATGTTGCCACGTGTCCCACTAACTTAACCCATAAAGAGTTATAACCATTGGATATTGTAACTGCAGTTATAAAGGATAAGAATAATATCCAATTACTGTTGACTTCATTTAAGTATGACTGTCTTGTAACGTATACTCCAGCAGACTTGGTCTTCAGTAGAGTTGGATCAGCAGCCTACTGACATGGATGGCTCAGCAGCCTGCTGACATATTACTCTACTAATCTTCAAACATTCTTGTTTTTTCCAACTGATAATACAAGATGAAGTTTAACACCAATAACTGATTTGTCAAGTGAGCTCATCCAACAAGAAAAAGGCCAATCCCCTTGGCAACTTCATTTGCTCAATTGCCCAAACTAACTTAAGTACATGGAATTGTTGATACTAATGACTAGTCTGCCAAGTGAGCTCACCCAACAAGGCAAAAGACTAATCCCCTTGTTGAATTCCAGTACACTACTCATCAATAGTATATCAGTCGACTTTTATAATGCCAAGTTTAGTTCTTAACTTAGCAAATCTTTCACTTCCCAATGGTTTTGTAAATATATCAGCAAGTTGATCTTCAGTAGGGATGTAAAGAACCACTACATCTTTCTTCTCAACATGATCTCTAATAAAGTGATGTCTCACATCAATGTGCTTGGTTCTTGACAGCAAAACAGGATTTTCTGTGATTGCAATTGCACTTGTGTTGTCACACATTATAGGAATTTCTCTTTCTTCAATTCCATAATCCCTTAATTGTTGTCTTAACCAAAGTATTTGTGTACAGCAGCTTCCAGCAGTGTTGGTTCCTTGGAAAGGCTAACACAAGTTTAGAGGGGGGTGAATAAACTTGTCACCAAAAACTTTCCCAAAACTGAAAGTACCTCAGGAACTCAGTTTCTCTGAAACTTAAACTGATGCTCAGTTCAGTTTTGTTCCTGTCACTTAACTTGTGCAGAGTTCAGCTAACTCAACGGAGTATAAGTCAATACTGACTTATTCTTAGTCTAGTTAACTGGAAGCGGATAGAACTAGCCTAAATATAACAAACAGTCTGTTGACTTGGTTTTAACGCGAGAACAAGATAATTAAAGCTGTAATAAAGTAAATGAATGCATGAAATAAATAAACAAGAATTATAGAGGTTCCAGGTGGTGTAATCATGTACGTCCTTTCTTCCCCTGTGATGCGGAGGAAAATTCCACTAGAACATCTTTGAGATGGCCCGGTTACAAAAAGTTCTAAACTGATAGTCCTTGACTAATCCCTAGCTTCACTATCTAAACACTTGTAGAACAGGTAGGATTGCTGCTCTTCAATTGTTTGACACACTGGTCCTTGAAGGGTAGAATTGCCTCTTCACCAGCTCATCACAAACACAGTCTTCCTGACTGCACTCAACTGTCCTTCACACCTTCTTGGTGTTTCACAGTCTAGACCTTTGATGAAATCAAAGTTGAGACCTGAATCAATAACTATGATTCAATTGTGATTTGAGCTTTTCTTCTAGATAATTAAATTTTGCACGGCTCTGTATTTCTTGATCTTGCAATTAAGTACTTCGCAGGAATTCATTCGAAATTGGCTTTCCCCCTAAATTAGATGTAGTCTATTTATAGGGGTTTATTCACCATTCATCCTGCTTGAATCTTGTAACGGCTATATTTTGTGACCGTTCTGATTTGTCAGTAGTTCATCCAATAATATTGCTTCATATGTAAAGTTCGAATGTACTATCAGTTTATTCGATGACTGATATATAAAACTGAGTATCCTTATCAGTTTTATACTGAATTTGCCACTTGTCAGTTTCTTGATTGACTTGGAGCGTTAACTGAGATTTTACTCTTCTTCAAATATCAGTACTCCAGTTTTTCATCTGATTATAATTGACTTAATAAGAGTACACCATGACTCATTGTCTTCTAAGAGTTCATTGTCTTTATGATTCTTAGGTCTTCATACAAGATACAAAAAGTCAGTTCAGGTCACCACAATCTTGCCTGAAGTCTAACTTTACAGTCTCGACATAGTCTTCATAACTGAGTTTGAACCCTCAGTTCTTCAATCTTCAATAATTGAGTCTATGACCCTCAATTCTTCATACTTCTAGATAATCCAACTGAGTCTGTGTCCCTCAGTGAACTTATCTTCTTCAGTTTCATGGATGTGCTCTGTTGTTCAGTTTCTTGTAGAATCTCAGTTTGATTAAATCTCAGTTTCTTACTTTCTCAGTTCATAGCCTAGAACTATTACAGTGCTTGTCTGATTTAACCAATACAAATATCAGACTCAATAAGATCGTATAATTAATATCTAGACATCTTTTTGCTTTGCACTATAACAGCTAGTTATGACACTTCATTAATGGGGTTAATAACAATAACTGATTAGGCAATGAATCATCATCAAAACATAAATTTTATTTCCAACAAGCAGCAATATATTCAGCTTCAGCAGTGGAAGTTTATATTGAATTTTGTTTCTTGCTAAACCAGGAAACAAGTCTGTTTCCCATCAACTGACAAGTTTCTGTGGTGCTTTTTCTATCAATCTTGCATCTAGCATAATCAGAATCTGAGTAGGATATAACTTTCAAACTTCCATCTTTTGAATACTATATCCCTACTCCCAAAGTCTCTTTTAGATACTTGAGAATCCTCTTGACTGCAGCTTAGTGAATTTCTTTTGGTTTTGATTGAAATATTGCACAAACACTAACTGCAAAGGATATATCAGGTCTGCTGGCAGTGAGGTACAGCAGACTTCCTATCATCATTCTGTATAGTGTCTGATAAGCGGATTTTCTAGGTCCGGTCGATCAAATAAAAACTCGAAACCTTAGCAAAATCTACTTTCTAACCGGCAGTGGACCGGGTCGATTGTAGGATAGTGCTTGAGGAGTCCGAGGTCGAACCCACAGAGATTGGTTTTTGAGTACCACAGTTGACTTAGCACTCAGTTCAGGTAAAACAGATAGGTGTGAAGTTATACTATTGCATAAAAGAAAGATTACACTACTCGGAATTCTAAACAATTAAAAGAGGTATGGCCGAACTACGTTTCAGCGGATTACTTTACCCTCAGAAAGATTGCCCCGGGAGTGTGCCTTACTCTACCTTGCCGTCTAACGATAACTCATAGGACAAACCCCGTATTGGAACTGGACTAGATGACTAGGGCGTCAATCTAGTACACGGGTAGGTGTCAGACTACCTTTCACCAAAACTTTTACGGTCCCGAAACCCCGTTCCCACACGTCGCCGCAACATACATTTATAAGCTACGTGTGTGCAACAATGAACAAGGTTGTCAATCTCATTCAAAGCTATTAAAACAATCAAAACAAGTTTCGTGATGTGGATTATCGATTAGAACGTTAAATTACGCGCTACACTACCTCCCGGTTCATCTCTCTAATGGTGTTTCACCCGCATTCACGTGGTTCGACCATACGACAAATCTAGCTACTCATAATTGAATCTAAACAATACAAATGTAAGAAAAACATCACAACAATGGTAAAACAACAAGAAAACATACCCATTTCGATTACTTGAAGAACTACCAAATTCGAGCTCCAAAAGAACAAATCTTGTCACTTGAAATGTTATAGATCGAAGCTAAAAGTTAGAGGTTCAAAGAGAAGATCGAAAGAGGATTCTAATGATATATAACACTAATTCTAACTCTAAGAAACGAAGAAAATCGCCCCAAATCGCCTAACCTATCTAATATTATCTCCCCTTATTTTCTGCTTGCGGCTGTGAGAAATGAGGCAGCTTTAAATAGAAAGTCTTATGTCCGTACGGATATCCGCCATGTCCGGCCGGACTATTCTTGATTTTCCAGGTGTCCGGACGGATGCATAGATGTCCGTGCGGATGAAATGCTCTTGTCCGTCCGGATGCTGGATCTGTCCGTCCGGACGAATTCTTCATCAAAGTTTTCCCAATTTCCAGCGAGTTAGCCGTCCGGACACAACACCTTGTCCGTCCGGACAAACTTTTGCAGCCAAGAATCCATTTTCCAGAGAGTTAGCCGTCCGGATGAGAGGTTTTTGTCCGTCCGGACAGCCACTGAACGCACGTCCAAGGTGTCCAGACGGGCGTCCGGACCCATGTGACCCAAAATCTTCACTTTTTTCACCTTCAACCTCCGTGTTTCGCCTCGGGCACTTCTAAACTCCATAATTCTCGCCTTTCGGGCCCTCGAGACACCCTAGTCCTGCATCCATATGAAAACAACAAGCAAATGCATAACCCCGGAAACTACGGGTGCTCGGGAAAAACGAGTATAAAATGCTAAAATAAGGTCGAGTTTACGGAAAACCGACAGTCACTCGCCGTGCAATAACACCTCATTTAATACTCAAAATAGGGTCTAAACTCACCCGAAACATGCCAGAAATGTGATAATCATGGGCTGAACTGTACATAAATGTACTGTAAAGTTGGTTCCTATCACCACCCCACACTTAGCCTTTACTCGTCCTCGAGCAAATTAGGCGTTCAAACAATACTAAGGAATCAACTTTACGGTACATGCATGCATTTCAAAATATCGAGGTGAAAAGAACTTAGTTAAGTGAATGCATTACTTTGACTCTACTAGATCATGACACGGAGTGAGTGTGTGTTGAATGACGACGTCTTATGCTTAATACGATTTCGTGCTTGGAATACCGGACAAATGACTTTACACAATCCTGCCCTTCCCAGAATCTCCACTAATCGGGACTAACCAAGGTTAAACACGGTCCAGCAGGATTTGAATGGTTAAAACGTTAGGCTAGGGTAAATTCGGTTAATCGAAAAGGGTAATTTGGGAAACTGGAGAAAAGAAGTACGAGTGAACATAATCCAAACACGTACCACTTCTTCTTTACTATACAAACCATCCAAACTCCTTTTTGATCATTTTCGACACTTTGGGAACTATAGGATACTGAAATACCCGAACTCATTGCCAAACTCGACTATGTTTCAAGTGTCTTGAGGTGAGCTAGAATACTTAGTACCTATCTGACTATCCCAACCCTAACATCATCATTGCTTTAAGCTCATTGCCTTTTTAAACCCTTTATTTCTATATACAACACAATTATTTGATTTGAATTTTTTTTTTTTTTTTGAAATGAAACCTGAGCATCCAGCCCCACTGAGCTCCTCCTCTCCTTATAGCTCTAAAACTGAGGAAACAACAACCCGACTCAAAAACAAAATCTCCCCCCACCCCACACTTGCCTTGGCAAGTGTGGTTTAACAAGAGACTAAGTCCACTCATAGGGTCAAATGAAGGGAATGTGACCAAAATAAGGCTCAAGGGTAGGTTTCTGACTAAGTAACGAAACGGCTATAATGCGAATGGTGTTCAGACCATTCTATCAAGGCTGAGAGGGGCTACGAAGGTCAAATGTTCGGCTCAGGCTTACTTGGCTTAAGTAGGGTCTAAAAGAACGCCAAAACTGTCATCCCGTGTTCCTACTAAGGCTAATCCTTCTATTTCGCCTCGAAACTAGGGGTACAAGTGTGTAAAGTAATCGTGATAAGCAAAAACGTCGTCAAACGTGTACTAAAAAGTGTTCCGTATCATGACAATATAGACTCACTGTGAGACATTCACAAAACTAAAGACCTTTCACCACTCAATTGTGAACAGCATGCATATAACGTGGTGTTAAAATCTTGGAAACATTTGAAAAACGGCCTAAAAATCGACTCGGAAACGAGTAAAAACCAAGTTTATCACATCACGGCATAATACTTTTAAGAACAAGCGAATAAGCTAAGTCGCCCCCCCCCCCCCCACTTAAGTGAAGCACCGTCATTGGTGTGTGAACGAGAAGGAAAAAGAAAGACTTAGCTTATGAGCCCGGCAAAACGGCGCGATCAAGTCCCGTAACGGTCGTGAAAGTAGTCCATCCCGAATCCCTAGTCATTGAAAAACATCCAAGAAATACATGCACGGGACATGGTCCACGTGCCAAAGCATATAGATATTGGGGAATTCCGGGGATAATAAAAAGAACGACCTCGTCACGTCAGAAAACTTGAACAAGTATGACACAAAGATAGTCAAATATGATTCAAACATACAATAACAACCAATCACGTCCAAACGTGCCCAACACAAAATCCACAAATCCAAGACAAGTCACATGAGACATGAAAAGATGAAAAGTGGGTGCCTTATGGCTTACAATCGGTAGATCGAGAAAAAGTAGCAAAAACATCACCTCAAAACAAGCAAAACACAGCAAATGGTGGGTTGCCTCCCACCGAGCGCCTTTGTTTTACGTCGTTGGCTCGACCAAGTGACACCAAAACAGACTCAAACCATAAAAGACTCAAAACAACAATTCAATTATTTCATTTCAAACAAGTATCCTCAAAACCATCAACCAAAATCCGAACTCAAAAAGATCAACAACTCAAGAAGAATACAAATAGCAAGCATCATGAAAACCGAGTTCGTTAGAAACTTACCTCTCATAGCCCTCGATGCAACCTCCTCCCAACTCGGGAATCCTCTTCTGTCAAAACCTATCATCATCTTCGTCTTGGAATCACCCCACCACCGTGGTCTTTCCTCTCTATCACCTCTACGTGTGTCTTCCACCCGGGACCCTTCGAACTTAACCTCGTAGAACTCATCCGCACAGAATGGAAGGGAGTAATAATCCGGGACCGGTATATCAAAGATGACCAATCTATCCGGGGGTGTCAACATAATGGGCTCATCCACATGACCTCGAACCACTAGCGAGCTAGGAGGCAGAATGAGCTGTCCCATCTTCTTCTCCGTTTCTAATCCCACCGGATCGACGACCTCAAATAAATCTATCGCACCTCTCGTCAAGGTGTCATGATGGTCATCGTCGGGATGTGGTATGATAGACAACAGTTCCACCTCCCTTACTTTACAATCATGGGTATCCTCCATGTCCCAGAGCATGGCAATACCAAAAGCTTCCGGCTCACCCAAAACTGAGGTAGGCTCCACTACAAGTGGCTTGGCATACTCATAAAAATTCTCTACCGACTCGAATGGTACATCATCAACTAATGGAGTGATGGGCGATCCCATATCAATCTCTTGCATCTCAATCTCTGGCTCAGAAATCTCCTCATAGAAAGCCGATTCATCAACCTCACTCTCCACCTGAACCACTTCACTGATGACTTTCTCTGGCCCTATTTTCATCGCGAGTTCTCTCTTAACAGCAGCTAACTCCCTTTTCCTAGCTTCCAACTTAGTTTGCATCACGGACTCTACCAAAACATCATCATTTTTCAGCTCACTATTCGGGAGTTCACTCGGGAGGACTTGGAAACTCATATAATCAAATACTACAATGGGGGGTGGTGGTGATAAAGCCAACTCAATCACTGAATCCTCCGGGACGAGCACCTCATTATAACAACTTGACTCGTCAATATCACTGTCTACCCGGACCGTTTGTGTGCAAGACTTTTCATTTTGATCCGGCATCCGGGCCGTCATGAGAGACACGATATCCTGAGACATCCAACATAGCCTGTATCTCATATGGGGCCAATCTTCATTGGCTAGGCAGGTCCTATACTCCCCGCTGGAAAACTTGTCTTGCATCTCACTAGCCCGTTTCAAAGCATCCTCGGCCTCTTTATATAACACAAGCATCCGGTTCAACCAATCGATCAATTGATATGCCGACACTTCCTCATCCATAGCCATAGAAACCCTTTCCATCAGCTCCTGAATAATACCTACTTCTCGTTCCTCTTCGGCATAGGCAAGGTCAATCTACTGTAAGTGCTGATTTTGAGAGCTCCTATTCCAAGGGTTGTTCGAGTCATAATTCTGATTATTCCTTTGTCCTTGATTTGGGCTCCAATTGTAGTCATGCTGGCTTTGATTGCCTCCCCAGTTTCCCGGTTGATTCTGGTTCCAATTTCCCCCAAAATTCTATCTATTATAGTTCCCCTCATCATATCGATAATCGTCGTCCATTCCACATCCCATGGACGCACCCTGCTCTTAGTCATAAGGTTGATAATACTGATTTTGACCAAGCTCAGGTGCCCAAGGTTGGTAGATGGATTTTTCTTCATAAAAGTTGTATTGTTGAGAGTATCCACCCATTTATGCTCAATCTGCAAAATCACAGAAAACAACACGAAAACAATCACAGTGCCTCGTCACCACCACCTCATCAATAGGTGGTGTGGCACTTCACCTGCAAGTCAAAACAAAGCAACAAGAAAACAATAAAAACGACCTAAGCCCAAGCTTTCGGTCAACTTTTGTGATATCAAAGCATTGCCAATCCCCGGCAACGGCGCCAACTTGATAAGCGGATTTTCTAGGTCCGGTCGATCAAATAAAAACTCGAAACCTTAGCAAAATCTACTTTCTAACCGGCAGTGGACCGGGTCGATTGTAGGATAGTGCTTGAGGAGTCCGAGGTCGAACCCACAGAGATTGGTTTTTGAGTACCACAGTTGACTTAGCACTCAGTTCAGGTAAAACAGATAGGTGTGAAGTTATACTATTGCGTAAAAGAAAGATTACACTACTCGGAATTCTAAACAATTAAAAGAGGTATGGCCGAACTACATTTCAGCGGATTACTTTACCCTCAGAAAGATTGCCCCGGGAGTGTGCCTTACTCTACCTTTCCGTCTAACGATAACTAATAGGACAAACCCCGTATTGGAACTGGACTCGATGACTAGGGCGTCAATCTAGTACACGGGTATGTGTCAGACTACATTTCAAGCCCAAAACTTCTACGGTCCCGAAACCCTGTTCCCACACGTCGCCGCAACAAACATTTATAAGCTACGTGTGTGCAACAATGAACAAGGTTGTCAATCTCATTCAAAGCTATTAAAACAATCAAAACAAGTTTCGTGATGTGGATTATCGATTAGAACGTTAAATTACGCGCTACACTACCTCCCGGTTCATCTCTCTAATGGTGTTTCACCCGCATTCACGTGGTTCGACCATATGACAAATCTAGCTACTCATAATCGAATCTAAACAATACAAACGGAAGAAAAACATCACAACAATGGTAAAACAACAAGAAAACATACCCATTTCGATTACTTGAAGAACTACCAAATTCGAGCTCCAAAAGAACAAATCTTGTCACTTGAAATGTTACAGATCGAAGCTAAAAGTTAGAGGTTCAAAGAGAAGATCGAAAGAGGATTCTAATGATATATAACACTAATTCTAACTCTAAGAAACGAAGAAAATCACCCCAAATCGCCTAACCTATCTAATATTATCTCCCCTTATTTTCTGCTTGCGGCTGTGAGAAATGAGGCAGCTTTATATAGAAAGTCTTCTGTCCGTACGGATATCCGCCATGTCTGGCCGGACTGTTCTTGATTTTCCAGGTGTCCGGACGGATGCATAGATGTCCGTCCGGATGAAATGCTCTTGTCCGTCCGGATGCTGGATCTGTCCGTCCGGACGAATTCTTCATCAAAGTTTTCCCAATTTCCAGAGAGTTAGCCGTCCGGACACAACACCTTGTCCGTCCGGACAAACTATTGCAGCCAAGAATCCATTTTCCAGAGACTTAGCCGTCCGGATGAGAGGTTTTTGTCCGTCCGGACAGCCACTGAACGCACGTCCAAGGTGTCCAGACGGGCGTCCGGACCCATGTGACCCAAAATCTTCACTTTTTTCACCTTCAACCTCCGTGTTTCGCCTCGGGCACTTCTAAACTCCATAATTCTCATCTTTCGGGCCCTCGAGACACCCTAGTCCTGCATCCATATGAAAACAACAAGCAAACGCATAACCCCGCAAACTACGGGTGCTCGGAAAAAACGAGTATAAAATGCTAAAATAAGGTCGAGTTTACGGAAAACCGACAGTCACTCGCCGTGCAATAAAACCTCATTTAATACTCAAAATAGGGTCTAAACTCACCCAAAACATGCCAGAAATGTGATAATCGTGGGCTGAACTGTATAGAAATGTACTGTAAAGTTGGTTCCTATCAGTGTCTGATCAACATCTTTGCCTTCTTTATCTTTATCTAATCTGATGCTTGTACTCATAGGAGTTGATACCTTGGTGCTATTTTCCATGTCAAACTTCTTTAGCAGCTCCTTGGTATATTTAGTTTGATGAATGAAGATTCCATCTTTCATTTGTTTGACTTGTAATCCCAAAAAGTAGCTCATCTCTCCCATCATAATCATTTGGAACTTGCTTTTCATGAGATTAGAAAACTTTTCATATACCAATTCATTTTCAGAACCAAAAATTATGTCATCAACATAAATTTGTACCAGCAGGGTGCTGTCCCCTTTATTGATTCTGAAAAGAGTCTTGTTAATGGTACCTTTGGTAAAACCATTGTCCACCAAGAACTGAGATAGGGTTTCATACCATGCTCTTGGTGCTTGTTTCAAACCATAAAGTGCCTTGTTGAGTCTATACACTTTATCTTCTTGATCTTTAACTTCAAAACCAGGAGGTTGCTGAACATAAACCTCTTCCTCCATAATGTCATTCAAAAATGCACTTTTGACATCCATCTAGTATACTTTGAAGTTTTTGTAAGCAGCATATGCCAAGAATAATCTTATAGCTTCCAATCTTGCAACTGGGGCATATGTCTCATCAAAGTCTATTCCTTCAGCTTGAGAATAGCCTTTTGCCACTATTCTGGCCTTGTTCCTTACAATGGTACCAGATTCATCCAATTTATTTCTGTATACCCATTTTGTTCCAATTATGTTTGCATGACTAGGCCTTTCCACTAGTGTCCAAACTTGGTTTCTTTCAAACTCAGCAGCAGCAATTGAATCATTTGCTCAATCAATCTCAATTACTGGATTCAAATCAGGAAAACCATATGAAGACAAAACTGGTTTAGGATTTGATACACAGCAATCTTCAAAGGATGGAACCAGCAAAGCTGTCAAACCTAGTACCAAAACTGGTATCAAGTTTGTAGCTGAGAAACTTCCACAAACTTAGAAAATTGTTGAACCATTAAAGCCAGTATCACATAAGACAAATCAGTTTTCCAAGAAAACAACTAGATTTACCAACAAAGGGAAACCAAATGGTAAATCAGCAGTATCTCAAGAAAACCGAACTGTGAAATCAACTACCAGGTCCACAAAAACCAATCAAGTCAAGAACCAGAAAAATTACAATCAAAGTAAATCCAAGAATGTCAATCATTCAAAGACTCACACATTCAGGGGGAAAGGAAGACTATATCCCACTGATGATGATTGGAATTTTACTGCATCTATTGGTAAAACTGATAATAACAATCATTCCAGACAGAAAACCTATCAAAGGTTTCAGTCCAAGACTCAGCAGAGGACTAATCTCAATTCTTAGCAAAAGTCCCAGTACCAAGGTCAGTTCAGACCTCAGTACAGAAGGAATGACGGTTATTATTCTAGCTTTACTAATAGAAAGCAACATGGAAATAAGTTTCAGTCAAAAGACCTGAGAGATCATATAAATAAGACACAGTCCAAACATAGATACTATGGGAGTGTGGCTTACATATATGAAAACAAGTGCAACAATATTTGAAGAATCCCAAAAGGATATATTCCCAGAGTTGTACTTACAACTGACCCCCATGGACCCAAACTGAATTGGGTACCTAAAAACTTCTAATTTTTATTGCAGGATATATGGTACTTTGACAGTGGTTTCTCTAGACACATGACAAAGATTAAAGACTGTCTCAGTAATTTTATTGCAAAAGGATGGACCAAAGGTTAATTTTGGAAGTAAAGACAAACCTGGATACACCAGAGGTTATGGCACCTTAATCAGGAATGGACTTACAATCAAGAATGTATCTTATGTAGAAGGACTACACTACAATCTACTCAGCACCAGTCAATTTTATGATATGGGATACAAAGTTACTTTCGACAAAGAATTCTGCGTTGTCGTCAGCGAATCAGCTTATCAAGTTGTCCTAGCCGGAAGAAGAAAAGAAAATATGTATGTAGTAGATTGGACAACAGCCGTTGCTGAAACCTGTTTGCTTGTGCATACAAAATCAGAAATCAGTTGGCTATGGCACAAGAAACTGAGTCATCTTAATTTTGATGACATCAACACACTTGTTAAGAAGCAGTTAGTCATTGGACTACCGGAAATATCATATAAGAAGGACAGCTTATGTCATGCATGTCAATAAGGAAAGCAAACAAAAGCAAGTTTCAAGACCAAATCTTAGCATTCAACAACCAGACATCTAGAGTTGCTACACATGGATTTATTTGGACCTATTACACCAATTAGTATCAGTGGAAAGAAGTATACATTGGTGGTAGTAGATGATTTTTCAAGATCACTTGGGTAATCTTTTTAACCAAGAAAAGTGAAACCAAGCAAAGACTCACAGAACTACTCAAGAGACTTCAGAATCAGAAAGGATTTTCAGTTGTGAAGATAAGATCAGATAAAGGAACTGAATTCCTCAACGGTGTGATCATTGAATATTGTGAAGAAAATGGTGTTTTACACCAACTTGCTGCCACAGGAACACCTCAACATAATGGTGTAGCTGATAGAAGAAATAGAACACTCAAAGAAGCTGGGAGGACTATGATCTGTGAAGCTAAACTACCTAAAAGATATTGGGCAGAAGCAGTTAACATAGCTTGTTACACACAGAACAGAGCTCTTATGAACAAAAGACATGAGAAGACTCCTTATGAAATTTGGAATGGAAGAAAACCAAATGTTTCATACTTTCATGCTTTTGGAAGCAAATGTTTCATACACAATAATGGAAAAGATCAACTTCAAGTTTTTCAGCCCAAGGCTGATGAAGGAATTTTTCTAGGATATTCAAGTGTGAGCAAAGCTTTTAGAGTACTAAATAAAAGGACACTCAAGCATGAAGAATCAATACATGTAGTATTTGATGAACCAAACTTCCCTGGTGAAGCAGTTGAAGACCGACAAGAACCAGTTTCTAAGTCTTAGTTACCAATCATGCCAGAACCAGTTTCAGTTGACATTGGAAGATTACAAATTTCAGAATGTTCAAATCAAGATCAGTCTCAGTTTCCAACTACTCAACAAACCACACCTGAACTACATATTCCTGATCCAACTGAAGAAATTCAAGAACCAGTTCTTGAAGAACCAGTCGAACAAGATATAAATCCTTTGATGCAAACACCCACATATCAATGGATGAGAGATCACCTTGAAGAGCAACTAATTGGTGATACTCAAACTGGCGTTCGAACAAGACATCAATTAGATGCAATGATTGCATGTTTTCTATCTCAATCAGAACCTAAAGAAATTGAAGAAGCTTTGAAAGATCCAGACTGAATATTAGCTATGCAAGAAGAACTCAATGAATTCGAGAGAAATCAAGTATGGGAATAGGTAGATAGACCAGTTCATGTCAATATCATTGGAACCAAATGGGTTTTCAGAAATAAACTTGATGAAGATGGGAATATCATCAAAAACAAAGCTATAATTGTAGCTAAAGGATACTCTCAAGCTGAAGGCATAGACTTTGATGAAACCTATGCACCAGTTGCAAGATTAGAAGCAATCAGATTATTTCTTGCCTTTGCAGCTCATAAGAAATTCAAGGTTTATCAAATGGATGTTAAAAGCACATTTCTGAATGGAATTCTTGAAGAAGAAGAAGTATACGTTCAACAACCACCTGGATTCGAAATCAAAGATCAAGCAGATAAAGTTTTCAAGCTAAGGAAAGCTCTTTATGGACTTAAACAAGCACCAAGAGCTTGGTACGAAACTCTATCTCAATTTCTGGTGGATAATGGATTTATCAAAGGAACAATCGACAAAACTTTATTCAGGATGAAGAATGGAGAAGATACTCTACTTGTTCAAATTTATGTAGATGATATCATTTTTGGATCAGAAAATGAACAGCTATGTGATAAATTTGCATGTTTGATGAAAAGCAAATTTTAGATGAGTATGATGGGAGAATTGAATTACTTCCTTGGTTTACAAGTTAAACAGTCAGATGATGGAATTTTCATTCACCAAATAAAGTATACAAGAGAACTTATCAAAAAGTTTGGTATGGAAAAATCTACTGGAATTTCTACACCAATAGGGACCAACATCAGGCTAGACGAAGACAAAGAAGGCAAAGATGTTGATCAAACACTCTACAGAAGGATGATTGGAAGCTTACTCTATCTTACAGCAAGTAGACCAGACATATATTTTACTGTCGGTGTATGTGCAAGATTTCAGTCCAAACCAAAGGAAAGTCATCTCACAGTTGTGAAAAGGACATTGAAATATTTGAAAGACACAGATGGAGTTGGAATATGGTATTCAAAAGAAGGAGAATTCAAGCTGATTTCTTATTCAGACTCAGATTATGCTGGATGCAAAGTGGACAGAAGAAGCACATTAGGCACATGTCAGTTACTAGGAAACAGACTTGTGTCATGGTTTAGCAAGAAGCAAAACTCAATTTCAACTTCAATAGCTGAAGCAGAGTATATAACAGCTGGAAGTTGTTGTGCTCAAGTTTTTTGGATCAGACAGCAACTAAGAGATTATGGTATAGAAGAAGGAACAATTCCCATAATGTGTGATAACACAAGTGCAATTGCAATCACTGATAATCCAGTGTTACACTCAAGAACAAAACACATTGATGTGCGTCATCACTTTATAAGAGATCATGCAGAGAAAAATGATATAACAATTCTTTATGTACCTACTGAAGATCAGTTGGCATACATCTTTACAAAGCCATTGGACAAAGAAACATTTGCCAAATTAAGAACTGAGTTGGGAATAATCAAAGTCAGTTAAATCAGTTAAGCTAGCTAGAGATTTGTCAAGGGGATTAATCTTTGTTATGTTGGGTGCGCTCACTTAACAGATTAGTCATTGACATCAACAATCTCAAACTGATTAACTGAAACTGAAAATTTGATGGAAATGGACATTATTTCTAAAATTGACCTCAGCATCAGTTTCTATTCCAGTCAAATTTAGTCAAAGGTTGATATGATAAAATCAACAGCGGTTATGTTGCATTAAAATACCGCAGTTCTTTTCGTCAGAATTTCGCGTGTACACCCCACGATTGTCAGAACAATACATGCATCGGTTACCCAAAACCATCATGGAATTTGAAAAGTTGTACTACTCAACCGCCAGAATTTCCTACCTATTAATTCAACCTCCGTTCATATTATTTCCAATCAAAATTCAAAATCCTCATCCCTTTCTAGAAAACAAAACAAACCCTTCAAAATCTCTCTTCTTAAAAAATCAATTTTTGTGTTCACACTCAAACATGACCACTTCAGAAAAATCAAAACAAGAATGATTAATAACAGAGTTAGATGAACTGACATTCGAAATGTATGAAGCTCTGTGTCAAAACACTCTGTTAGCAAGCTGGGTATGTGATAAAATTGATAAACAACCAGGCTTGAGAAACATTCTAGAAGTTAAGTTCAAAGAAGAACATGATGTAGAAGGAATTTTTCAATTTTGGCAAAATATGCGTTTGGTACGAGACTCTCTGATCGTGGAGATCGCATTCTTCTCAATGAAAGTGTCATAAGGACACTCTTTGGCTTCACAAATTCAACTGTGACAACAACAGACTGGACTACTTTACCATTGAAAAGAGAAGCTTTTCTTGAGCTACTTACTTTTTCTATGGAACCAATCGAACCTGGTATTCATGTAGACAAAATCAAGCCAGAATTTGGACACCTCAGCAGATGGCTCAGCAAACACGTCATTGGGAAATCCAAAGGAGTTAGTATACTGTCAGAAGAAAATATTTATCTCATGAATACAATCTGGGATGGAATAGAATTCAATTGGGAGGCTATGTTGTCAATCAGTTTAAGAGACAACATTTGGCTGAATTAGACAGTGCAAGACGAGCTCAAGCCGAAGGACAAGAAACTGTTGACAGATTCCGACTGAAGAAGACACTCAGTGGAATCATTCAGTTTTACTTAGAAAGAATCAAGGAAGGGAAGCAAGCAAGGCAATCTGCACCTACAAAGAAAATCGCAGGAACAACTTCCCAATCTGAAGCAAGTCAGAAAACTGTGTCTCAGCCGGAAGCTGTACACAAAGGGACTAAGCGAAAGGCTGAATCAGCAGAAGCAAGATCAGTTGTAAGATGCTTGTACCTAGAAATATCAAGAGAGAAAGCACCAACTGAGGAGGAACAGCAACAACAACAACTGACAACTGAAGTTACACAAGAAAAGGTCACTACTGACCATACTTCTCAGCTACAGCATAAATCAGTTCAGCAATCAGCACCAATTTTTGAAGCTGATAGAATCATCAAGCTAATGAAGATGAAACTTAAACCAGAGGATTCTTGAGATGTCAGTCTACAGACTGGTGAAAAACTACTCTTGGAGAAATTGGAAGTTAGAGATCTATATGCTCTGTTTCCTATTTCGGAATTTCTTGACAATTGTTTCAAAGATTCACTGAACTAGCAAAAATAAGAGAATCAGGCACATCATCTACCTCGAAAGGTACTTCAAAGAAGAATGATGAT